>CAKNXH010061301.1:0-20644 GCA_932178445.1 Andricus quercusramuli
AAATCAAATAAATAATGTGCAATTTACGTGGGTATATAGATTATTATATGCGTTTGACCGTACAACTTTTGGATATCACCGGGTTTGATCCGTACTAATTGTATCCATCATTCGGTACAAAATACGGACGTGGCCGAATACGGTCTGGATTGGTCGAGTCCTTTAGACTCTAAAATACACGGATTTGACGGGTATGATCCGGAATGATCAAATCCTTCAAGCCGTACAACTTTTGGATTCTGCATGATGATATTTGGTTTTGGACAACTTCGGAGAAATTTCTGAATCCGGAAAATATTGGAAACTTGTCCGGATTTTTTTAGCAGGGATGCTTTCTTCGTTTCCAGTATCCGCACTGACTGTGCTTGGAATATTTTTAGAGTTTCTGCTTACCCCGTGAAAACACAGAACATATTACTATTTAAGTAATAATAACTTATAATTGTTATTACATTAGATTTCTGAGCAAATGCTACGTTTAAATAATTGTATTCCAAATATTCAAATTTCTTGAAAATGGTGGTATTTTTTATTGCGATACAGGATGGCGTTTATGTTGGTTGGGGTGTTCATTTTTGACAAACTACCTGGATACTATCCGGTCCTTATCCGGGACATGGCAACAGAAAATAAGTTTTGAAAATATTGTAACTGGTCCTAATTGGGTTTTATCCGGCGATCGAAGACAGAAATCAAATATTGTCAGACCGAACTTAATTTCTAACTGGTCTCTAATCGGTTCCTAAAAGGCACTTGACACTGGTGTACTGTTTAATAGGTCCTAACCGGATTCTATCCGGCGATCGATAACAGAAATCAAATATTGTGACCGAAGCTAGTTTCTAACTGGTCTCTATCCGGTTCCTAAAAGGCACTTTTTTTGTGAGGAAGAAAAAATGGCGAAATCTTTTATAGACGTAGTACAGTACTCTCCTAGGACGGGTCTAGGCATACCTGTTAAATCCAGAAAACCTCCTCTTTCGAACCCATTTGCTGCTTGCGGAACCACCTATTGGCTTCGTACTTCGCGAGCAGCGGGCTCGTGCTTAAAGTCGCTTATGCGACTCTTCCATCATCCGTTCCCCGTGAGTTAAAGCTCGTGCCTCAAGCCACCTCCCACGCCCATCCCGCTTTATTATTTATTCACTCGAATTTTCTCTCTTTTTTCCACCTTTTCCTATTTTATATTTTTTTGTTACTCGAAACATCAAAAAAAATTTGCAAATATAAAATTCATGTATCTCGCGGCCGGACGCCCGAGATCACTGGGGGATTTTGCATGGCCCTACCCATCTAACTTTTCCCTTGAACGCCCAATCACATGCGTGATGAAGGACTCGACGTGCTGCCAGCATTCCTCATACTCGAGAGTGAGAGAAACTACTGATTCAGGGGTGAACTCGGCGTTCACCACCCGACACAGCGCCTCCCTTGCCACTTTCCATTCATCGCAGACGAAGAGTGTGTGCTCTGCATCGTCCACAGGGGAACCTCAGTAATCACACCTATCTTCGTCTCTCTTCTTAAATCGCTTTGGGTACGAGTTGAAACAACCGTGACCCGCCAGTGCCTGCGTCAAATAGAAGCCAACTTCGCCGTGCTCCCTTTCCAGCCAGGGAGCGAGTTCCGGGATTAGACGGTGTGTCCTACTTCCCGTCGACTCCCCGCGCCATCCTGCCTGCCATCTCTCGACAAGCTTGTATCTAGCACCCTTCCGGATCACTTCCCTCGCGCGGACGTTCTCCACCTCGTCGTTCTTGGACTTAAGCTCCTTGCGGAGACGAAAGACCTTCCCTCTTTCCCTCGCTAACAGGTCAACTGGCGGCACGCTTGCCAGGACCGAAGCAGCGCATATAGCAGCTTCAAGTGCACCACGCTCGCAACCAGCCTTCTCTTCACTTCTCTGGATCCACCAATGTTGGGCATGAGCCGAGCTAATTTAGCTCCGCATTGGATGGCTTTGGCAGCCGCGAGCCGGAGGTGTTCGCCGAAGCTGAGCCTACAATCTAACTGCACTCCCAGGTACTTCAGACTCCTGCCCCACTGGACTTCAAGCCCACCCAACACAATCTGTGGGAGTTGGAAGGATCTCCTGTCTGTAATGAGTAGCGCTTCGGTCTTTTCCAGGGCCATTTCAAGACCTCTGACATCCAGCCAGCGCTTCACTCGTCGCAGGCTCTCATTGATCCTTAGCTCAAGGATTCCTGTGTCGTCCGCTGCGCACACGATCAGCGCGTCGTCCGCGAAGCCGACGATCGTCATACCAGCGGGTAGTTCCATTCGCAGGATGTCGTCGTACATAACATTCCACACGAAAGGCCCCACCCGCGATCCCTCAGGAGCGCCGCATGTCATCTACTCTTGGAGAGTCCACGCGTCGCCCTCGTAGAGCACCCATCTGTCGCTGAGGTAATTATCCACCATTCACAAAAGGTATTCGGGCAGCTTCTTACGCATCATCGCTTCGATGTAGATGTTCCATCTTGCGGAATTGAATGCGTTGTGAATCTCAATACTGACCAGTGCGCAGAATCCTTTGCGCTTACCAGTTCCTTTTCTTGCTTCCATGGCGAGATCTACCACCGACTGAATTGCGTCAATTGTGGACCTGCCTTTGCGAAAGCCGAACTGGTTGTCCGACAGACCATATTCGCCCTGCATATGGTTCTGAAGTCTCTGCAGAATCAGGTCCTTCTGACATATTGGTCTGAAGGATGAAGCCTTATCTAGAGGCCTTCCTCCCTTTCGGAGGAGGGCCAGTTTCTGCTTCTTTCAGTCAGCGAAGAACTCCCCCACCCGAAGACAAGACCTACTTGGTGCAGTGCGGGGTCTCCCTTCGAACAGCTTGCTCTCCGCCGCGCTGCGTTTCATGCACTACGCAGGTCTGACGGGGTGTCATTCCACCAGTACATGGAGTTCTGTGCTCTTCTCCGCCTCCGGCGGGGCATAGAGTGGTCGCATACCTCCGCCTCCGGCGGGGCATAGAGTGGTCGCATACCGCGACGATCTTCTGTCTCGTTATGCGTACCACTCTCTCCATCGGCTTAGCGGACTTAACCCAACCAAGCTCGTCGATGAGCCTGGTTTCCCCGAGAAATTCTCGGAGCTTTTCCTTGCCGAGCCGTTTTGCGTTCCAGGAGTGACGTTTACGTTTATAGCCCCTTCCTTCCGTCCGGGCGGTGCTCCGGTTCGCTATGCTGAACTCGATGCACTGATGGTCACTCAGGGCTGTTTCTTCGAGTACCTGCCAGTCATTTATTCTCGCCGCAAGTTGGGGCGTGGCAATCGCGATGTCGATTATCGACTCCGCGGTCCCTCGTCTGAAGGTGTTCTCTTGGCCAATCGGGTATCGCCCCACTCCGCGACTTACTGTTGAAGTCTCCGGCAATGAAACACCTGCTTAGCTGCCTCTTTGAGGCTTGTAGCACCTCGCTAGCTCCACGTGCTCCCGGATGCGGCAGTTCTCCCATGCGAGGCGTATTCTGTCCAGTCGGAGCAGACTATGAGCGTCTACCCCGATCAGGTTTACCACAGCAGCCTTCACACCGCCGAAGCGAGAGTAGAGTGTCTGAAGGCAACTCCATAGTGGCCCTGACCAGCGCCTTTCCCAGCGCCTCGAGGACTTCATCCCTGCTCCCTGTCTCGTCCAAGTCCCTCACCTCTACAGCTCTTGTGGTGACGAGGGCCCGAACATTGGCTCGCTCCTCGACCACCTGTTCTAGCGCCTTTTTAATGGCTGGGACATCCCCTCCCTTTTTGAGGACGACGAGCAGCTCCTGATGACGTCGCTCGACCTGGCGGGGAGGAGCGTTTAGGAGGCTTCTTTCCCTCCCCACCTTTGTTCTTCGGAAGCGCTTCCTGCGTCTCGCGCTTCTTCTTTTCCTTCTTCTTTTCCTCTTCTCCACCAGGTGCCAGTCCTCCGCCTTCTGGGGGGACCGACTCCCGGTGGCTTTCGCGAAAGTAGGCGATGTGCTGCCCTTGGTCGTTTTGTTGACTCTGTCGTCAGGTGAAGAGAGAGCTTCCCTCTTCTCACCTCTGGAAGCCTCCCTCTGGATTTCTATTCCGCTCTCCACGAAACACTTGTGCGTGTTCTGGAGGCCATCGAGGACTTCGTTAGCCTCCAGAACACTCATCTTCACCGGACTGGGATTGTTCTTCAGCAATCCCTCCTGAATGACTTTGAACGCCCGGCATAGTCTCTATTTTTTCTCCTTGCTTCTTCAGGAGCTGGAGGATGTCCTGCCATCCCTTAGCTCCTGGAGGGGTCATTTCGAATTTTTTCTCCTTACATTTCTCTTCTTTTTTTTGTGTTTTTCTTTTTCGCATTCCTTTTTTTTTGGAGATCCATGGAGATCCTATAATACACGGACGGACCGGGCTCGCTCAACTGGCACATATCCCGACCTCTGTGCCCAATACGCACTACCTCGGCAGAGCTAGCTCACATCAGCCACTCCCCCTCGTGGGTCGGAAAGAACACCACTCGGCGGAGGGGCACTCCCAGTGGGACCACGTACGGAAACGATCATTGAACTGGTCTTGGTCGCCGGCTGCGGAGGCCGTGCGGTGTCCTCCCAGGGGAGGACATTCATCCACCTTCTTTCGCGGGGGTAAAGCGTTTATAGCGCATCCCTTCATGCAGCAGGGGCAATACCCGTTTATATGGCTCCCCATCAAGCGCCCTCTGACACACTCTTAACTTCACTACCTGGGCCACACGTCCTTCTCCATTCGTGGGGATAGACGCACTTATAGCGCACCCCTCATCCAGATGGGGAAATACCCGTTTATAGAGCTCCATTTTACGCTTTCACCGACTCTTCAGGACACCGCTGCCTCAATGACCCAAGGGCCGCCCGCTAAGCTCTTCCACCGCGTCAAGGTTTCAGTTCGAGGGAGGATACTAAAAGGCACTTGCCACTGGTGTGTGCTCTAACCAGTCCTAACCGCATTTTATCCGGCGATCGAAAGCAGAAATAAAATATTGTGAACGAAGTTAGTTTCTAACTGGTCTCAAACCGGTTCCTAAGAGGCACTTGACACTCCTATGTATTCTGGCCGGCCCTAACCAGGTTCTATCCGGCGATCTAAAACAGAAATGAAATAGTGTCAAAGACCAAATTTAGTTTCTAACGGGTACCTGAAAGGCATTTGGAACTGGTGTGTTCTCTAAGCAGTCTTAACCAGGTTGGAGACAGTTACAACCCGGGGGAGAAATTCGGATAGGGGCCGGTTAAGAACCATTTAGGAATCGGGTACAAATATTACATGATGCCGGATAGAAAACGGTTAGGTGCCGGTAATAACCCAGGGACAAAATCCGCTTAGAGACCGGTTAAGAACGGTTAGGAATATTTTGAGGACCCAGTTACAACCGGTTAGGTGACGTTTACAACCCGGGGACGATATTTGGATAGGGGCCGATTAAGAACCGGTTAGGAATCGGGTATAAATATTACATCATGCCGGATAGAAACTAGTCAAGTGGCAGTTACAATCCAGGATCAAAACACGGTTAAAGGCCGGTTAGGGCGGGTTAAGAACCAAGTAGAAATATTCTCAGGACTTAGTTACAAAACGGTTAGGTGACGCTTACAACCCGGGGACGAAATTCGGATAGGGGCCAGTTAAGAACCGGTTAGGAATCGGGTATAAATATCACATGATGCCGGATAGAACCCAGTTAAGTGCTGGTTACAACCCGGGGACAAAATCCGATTAGAAACAGGTTGGAGCCAGTTAGAAACCACTTCTGAACGGTTTCGAACCAGCTCCAATCCGAAATTTTGAGCAGGATAGTCCTGTAAGACGGAGAGCATTGGAAAGCACTGAAACGTTTGAATGCGCTTGAATTGCATTTTTTATAACAGCTAGACGATTGGATGAGAGTGACGACATGGACCAATCACCAGTAAACTCTCTAGCCTCTAAACGTACACCCAGTGCCATCGAAGCGCATGAACGTTCCTGACTTTTTATGCGATAATTAGTCCTGTTATTGACGTATTCTTATCCAGTTCAAGTAACTTACTGCGCCCGATAGTTAGCACAACTCTGGCTTAAGATCGGGTCGATAACCGCATAAACTTTATTGAAGTTTGTGAGATTATACACAATTTCACTGCCCTCCGAAACAAACAATTGGCAATTATAATGTCGGAGGCCTTATAAAAGGTTCAAACAAACCCAAGCATTGAAGCTCATTTCAACCCGATGTGAGACAATTTTTCGTTCTAGAGCGCAGCAAGTTTATGTATAAAATAAAAATGATTTGAGTATATTTGACTGTCAACCAAACAGACTGTCACCTCGACGTTGGACCTCAGTTGGCCTGCTGGTCGAGCGCACTAAGGTTACTTGCTTTAAGAAATTCGATTTGAATATTCGCGCCGTATTCTCAATGGGAATAAGTTGCGATAATTTGAATACAGACATTGGTTAATCTCATAAATTTCTGTAAATATGCCAAATATGGTGGCACGCCGATATCACAAGATATACCAATTATGTGCCAATTGGCTATTCTCTCGTGAAAATTTTCTGCATCACATGTAATGAACGGAAAGTGCGGGAGATTTCCTATAATCTTACGTGAAGAGTCGCGGACTGGTTCATTTCACTCTAAAACTTGGCCAAGTAGAATTTGCGAACTGTTGAGCAATCTCAATTTTATAATTGAACCTATCCGGATCAAAAGGGGATGCGCGTCAATTCAGCCTGAGAATGACTGTCCAGAAAGTCAATTTTTTGGATCGTTCGAATTTTAATTTCAAGAACTGATACTTGAAGAGAATTTCAAGGCGCTCCTTTTTTTCTCTTAGCAAATATTTGTAGGTATTACATTTTTAGACAATCAGTCAATTTCCAGAATTTATCAATCTTATCAAGACTGAATTACATTTTTAAGTCTTCTGAAACCAATTCAGGAAGAAAAACGTAAATATTTTGATAAACAAAAAATTTGTTAATTTTTATGCGATGCTTTGCAAAAATCATGAATTTCAACCTTCAAGCGCTTCGTTTATCGAGCGAATTTCAAGCAACGGAGAACTTCCAGTGAGAAAGTTGTAAATTGCAAGCGGCAATCTAGAATCTGTGGACCGATTTAGATATTTTCTTGTTTAGAAAAAAGCTGAGAAAATTCCGGAGAGAATTGTCGAGGCCGATTTTTGAAAAAGATCTCTAGTTTTTTATAAATAAACAAATATATGGTAAGAAATAAAAAATTTTTTAGTTACTCCTCTGGCTTCTTAGAAATGGAGTAAGAAGTTTCGCAATCAACTTAATTTGGTGGTGCAATATTACTAGAAGATTATGCAGTAGCGGGCAATGAACAAAAAAATTCGTTAATAAACAAATAATTTGTTGAAGGTTCATTTTCGCGATTTTCATTATTTTTCCTCATCTTGTAAGTAAAACACCCTTTTTCGGTCTGTACTTATAATTAGCTAACTCGAGGCAGTTTTAATACAAGAGACAACTGAACAATAATATTTGTAATTGTTATGGAAAAATAAAAAAAAAATAAAAAAAGCCCGGGGAATAGTATCTTTTCATTATCAATTGAGTAAAAAATTCCTCACTTGCCTCAATTTGCCAGGGCAACGATACTAAAAGTTAATTCAATAATGAAAATTAAACAAAAAAATTCTGAAGCAAGTTCTTTTTTCATGGCCAAAATATGACTCCAGGGTTCCATTTTACGTCTTAAGCAAGTATTGAGCTTCAGGATTGTTGGCAATATGTAAATGCCTGAGTTTGCGCCTCGGCTTCCGAGTCTATACGCATGTGCGCCGCTCTGAGCGCAACAGCAGCCGTGGCCTGCTGGCGTTCTCTCGCTAGTGCGAGTCTTTCACCAGTGATGTTTAGACGTGTGTGATATTGTCTAATAAAGCTCTTTGTTCTGAATCGGAAACTTTGTTTTTTTGTCTTCTGAGAATTGTGGAGAGCAGACGCGGCGAGGTGCTATTGCACGCGCGCCGCTGCGACATCAGCTCTTTGTTAACTGCTGCTCATGAGCAACACGCTTAGCAACAGCAACATGAGCTCAAATGGAAAGGAAGTCCCAGCTGGACACAAAGGTGCGGGTGGTGCAGGTCTTAATAAGGCACGACCCAAAGACAAAAAAGGTAAGTACCTTCAAAATATAAAGCATCGGGATTCACGTCGTGAAAGTGCCTTTTCCGGGAGTGCCGTTAACCTTCATCCGTTCGCGTGGACGGTCAAGTGACCGCCATTTTAGAATTTCGAATGTCGCGCTCACCAGTGAGTTTTGGGTGAGGTGAGAGGGGCGTGTATTCTTCAATTACACTTGCGAGCAATGGTTCGAGCACAAGTTTGATTGACCCACCCCCCTCATCCCCCTCAGTACAGTTCCAAACTCGGAGACGCAAGGTCGGGCGGTCTGGTGATAGCAGGTGATAGTCGTGCGAACGCCGACGGGAATTTTTTTCGTCACATTGCTGGTATGTAAACAGTCGTACAAACGCCGAGAGGAATTTTTTTCGTCACATTGGTGGTCGGGCAACTCTCTTGCAAACGCCGAGGTGAATCTTTTTTTGTTACATTGGTGGTCTACTGACAGTCGTATGAATGCCGATGGGAATTTTCGTCGTGTTGTCTTAATAAAGGATTTTGCTTAAAAAGGTGTTTGCCGAGTTGTGTCAAATTTTCTTTGCTTTCATGGGACGAAAAGTAGAGAAAACAGCATGATAATCATGAACAAACGTGGACGGTCACCCGACCGTCCGCGCGATCGCCCGTGTGACTCAAGTTGGCGCGAACGCATGAAGGTTAAAAGCCGGGCGAAATTGTTTAAATCTTGATTTAAAAAAATGACGCAATCGAGAAAGCGCTGGAAATGACAACACGCGCAAACTTGTTGATTCGGGAAAACACAGTGGCTGAAAATTGCTTCATCCAGCAAGGCGTAAGGCGAGTGTGCAGGAGACAACGGTAACGAGTGAAATTGCTAAGCCGACCGAGGCGAGAAGAAGTGCGCGCGCACGCGGGAGAGGAAGGCGCGTTTCGAGAGTGAGCGCGCGCATGCAAGAGAGATCGCTGCTGCGTTCGCAATACAGTGAGCGCGCGCCAACAAAAGACGAACTTATAGAGAGAGAGAGAGAGTGCGGCCGCGCGGAGAACAAGCGCTGCAAGGCTTTGAGGCCGCGTCTCATATTACGAAGCATTGCTCTTCGGAATCTAAAATTAAAAAAAATAAGAGTGAGGTTAATATAATTAAGGCGAATAATTAAGTAATCACAATTGTGTTAGATCAAAATTTTATCAATATTAGAAGTTGTTGTTGCTAATTTTAATATATAAATTTAGCGGCAAGCGTGTAATCACAGAAATAAGTTTGGAGAATACTTAAAGCATTTAAATAATAAATGTTATGAACGAAAAATTATAAACTGCGAGTTAGCTTAAAACTAACTGAGTCGGTTCGTTCTAGCTCAAAAATTGGAGGAAGTGAAAAACATACTATGGAGCCAATACAAACTCAACGAAGTACATCCACTGGAGGGCGTGTACTTGATGGAAGCTGCCAAGGCAGGAACGGGCTTTTGTTTGGCTTTCTCAAACCAGGAGGTGATATACATAGGTGAGACTCATATGTATTCTGATATATAATTATATGGACTGGCACAAGGTGGCTCAGTTTTGAGGGTCTTTGCTGCACTCAGACACGTCGTGTCCATGTGCTGATGCAGTAACAGACTAAGGACAATTGCCTCAAGCTTGACGTGCGTTCTGGCAAGCTTGAGGCATTGCTCGTTACAAACAGAAGGTCAGAGTCGACAATATGTTTAGTAGCACCAAAGCCTCCAACTTCTAGTAAGGTGATTACTACTAGACTAAATAATCCTTGCCTTTTTCAGAGGAAGGAGTTCTAGAGGCCAAAGTGCTGGGATGGCTGGAGGCACAACTTGAAGGACCATACAAGCAGATAATACTTAGGCCCAAGAACATACCAAAAATACAGTCTACACCACCGTTGTCTCCCAACTCTGCCATGATGAAAAAAGCTTCGGAGAAGAACAAGCAGGATATTGGCTTGTTGACGGCTGCTCAAAACAAATGAGCTGCTCGGACAGCTAGTAAAACTAATTAAAAGTAACACTGTGGGTCAGGAGGACCGGGAGACTGAGGATGAGGCCACGGTGGCTGACCAGACTGGAGCACATGCAACAGCACAAGTGGTAGCACAGGCGGTTATCACTAATGCTCAAGTGAACGAGCAGTTGGTGGTACCTCAGAAGCCAGTCATAATTGAAGATAGTTCGTTGGCTAAACAAGTTGTCGTCGTCGACCAGCTTGCATCTACCAACGAGATCGCTCACGATCCCGTCTGTGCCAATGAGACTGATGAACAGACTCAACAGATACAAACTGGAGATGTTAGAGACTATCGCGAGGAGGATGCGGATGAACCCTCCAGATTTGAACAGCCAGTTTCCAAAGCTAAAGGTGCAATGGAGGAGAGAGAGGACGGGGAGCTTTCCGAAGCTGGAGAAGACGCAGTCACAGGTACTGGCACTGCCAGCCATGCCAATCAGAAGAGGCTCCTCGGCACGCGTGGTTCTGAACCACCGGTCACATCCACTCCGTACACTCAGGTACCAAAGAAAAATGTGAATTTGGACATTTGTGGACTTAATGACAAGAAAGTAAGTAGTGTCGAGAATATCCAAACGTTAACTAAGTTGATTGCTTGTGTAGTAAAAAGAAGTTTACTAAGTGATCGCTCGATCAATACTAGCTTACTATCTGGAGATGATGGTAGCAAAATAAATATAGAGTTTTCGAATAGTCAATCAAACACAAATATTCACAGGAAATTTTTGTTAACCAAACCGATGAGTTTTGAAACATTTCAAAGCTATTTATTTGCTGAATTGAAATCTAGAAAATTATATTATGTATTTGACAAAACGGAGAGAGCAAAAGTGGATAAAATCACTCTCGAGCAAGATGAAAACACAGAGATATTATGTTCAATCACATTAGCATCAATGATTATGAAAGTGATATTATCCACTTGGATGACAAAAAACCTCAGGTGATTCTTGAATATATTAGAGAAACAAGGCTTGAAGAAATAGGTTTAGATGAACATACTGCATTTAGGAAATTGATAAGTATAAGATTTGAATCCAAAAAAGAGACTGCCATAGAGTATTGTGCGCGTTTCGAGAAAACAGTAAGAACATATGAAAATCATTCTAAATTTGGAAAGTATCCAGAAGATGACAAGCGAAAGCTTTCTTACCATTCTGTGGAAAAAGTTCTCCCATCTGTTGTTGTTGCTGACAGCGTTAGCCAAACATCTAAAGGCAAGGAGTGTGATTATAAGTCACTAAAAAAACTTGTGTTACAGATCGGACCTAAAAAGGTGGAGTCAGTTCCGCCGCGCGCGATGCACGCTCAGTCGAGAGGCGGCTTCGGAGACCGTGGACGTGATCCAGACCGGTGTTATTTCTGTGGTGTTAAGGGTCACACCCAGTTTGAATGTCCCAACACAACAGAGAAACTCTCGTTATCTGTGTGGGAGGAACAAACATCTTAAGAATACATGTCCCAGAGGACAATTAGACCAGCCTACTGCCAAACGAGCAATCAACATCTCTGGGTCGTATGATCGATCTCGAGGTCCAGCTGCGAAAAGGCCGAAGTTCAGTCGGGGACAATTTGGATTTAATTCAACAGGACAAGGCAACCTGGTGGCTCGCGGAGGAGGTCGCGGTGGTGTGCTGAATAATCAGCAACAACAAGGTAAAAATAAAAACAATCGCTCTAAGGAAAAGTCGATGAAGTTCAAAGCGAAAGCTAATTTAGCAGAAGAGATAGATAGAAACGATGTGGAGTTGGGTTATTAATCGGAGAGCGAATCTGACAAAAATGAAGTAAATAATTTTATCGCGGATACGGGTGCTATTGAACATTTATCTAGAGCATGACTATTGTTTAAAAATCCAGATATATCAGAAAAGGGGCTAATATGTTGCGCAAATAACAATTCAAAAGCAGATTTGAATTTCCAAGGTCGAGGGGTTATTGAGTTAGAATTAAATAACGGGAGAAAAATGGAATGAAAAGATGTAATTTATTCAAAGGATTTGGCGAAAAATCTGTTATCATTGACGAAATAATTTCCGGGCTTTACAATAAACCATTTCGCGAGATAGAATTGAAACTAAGTCAAAATCATCCTAAAAAATTCAAAACGACAAATAAGAGAATTTTTGTAAACTTGGCAACGAGAAGCGGTAAGCTACTGAAACAATCTCAAAATAAACCTGGAGAAACGAATGAACAAAAAAATGTTGATGAAACAATGATGCCCCAAAATAAACCATTAAATACGATAATAATAGACGAAGTGAAAAAGCTAACAGCTTGACTATGGAGAAAATAAACGGCTCTATTCAATTGAAATCGGAAAGTAAACTGAAACTTGATACAATTTTGTTATGGCATGCTAGACTAGGTCACATGTCACCTTCCTACATGCAAAAGTTCAAAAATCTGCACCCAGAACTGAAAAACTTTGAAACATCTGATTTTGACGAGAGCATAAAAGAATGTGATGTGTGCTTTCGAGTAAAAATGAATAAATTACCGTTTATCAAAGTTAGGCGTCGCGAGACGGCACCTTTACTTAAGGCTCATGTAGTGGGTATTCCAACCTACAAAACTCACCTCAAAAAATTGGTTTCGAATGCTGGCGCACCGAATGGATGTCAGGGGGCAATTTTTTCCCCCACAGGAAGCACATATCCATATTTGAGGGGGAAAGTCCCTCCGGAACGTCAACACTCGCGATAAATATTAAAAAATTAAAAAATAAAAACGTTTTTCAAAGATCGAAAAAAAGTAAACAGAACCAGTACAATCAGCGCCGCCTGGTGACCCGATCGATCACTGAATCGATTTAGAAGGACTTCTGGCGCCATATTCAAAATAGAAAAAGCATTGAAACATATGTAAGAGTAAAAATTCTTAATAAGTTATAATATATTATTTGAAAAACATAACAAATAAATATTATCTTACAAAAATATAAGAGAAAAAGAAGGAAAAATATATTTAACGCAAAATACTGTCTGATAAAATAGATAAATAAAACTTGCAACATTTTCTTTTAATTCTGAGTTGATCTTATGACATTCCCTTCGCACCACCCACACAGAAGAAATAATTAACATATAGCTAAAAAAGATTTGGTAAAGATTTTCCAAATTTGTAATTAGCAAAAGTAAGCATTTTCCACAAAATGCAATGTTATTGTGTTTATGATTTTTTCAGAGGAACCTTAGGCTATATAATGTACAACCAACACCCCATAAAACCCACCCACCCAATAGAACTCAACTGTAAAAAGCTGGGAAGACCTGGTGAATAGTTTCCGATTTTAGTCCATGGGAATATAATCATTTCTCTAAAAAATCAAAGGTATAGCGACTTTGATTTTTATAAAAAGTCTTCCGGTTCTGGATTATTATTATAACATCCCCAAAAGTCCATCCACCCACAAGAAATAAATTACATATGGCTGTTAAGATTTGGTAAAGATTTTCCAAACATGTAATTAGCAAAAAACAGTTATTTCCACAAAATGCAAAGTTATTGTGTTAATGATTTTTTCAGAGAAACCTTAGGCAACATAATGTACCCCTAACACTCCATCAAAGCCACCCACGTATTAGAAATCAATTCTAGTAAGCTGGGGAGACTTGGTAAATATATTGCTGTATTATTCTTTGACGAAAAAATAACATTTTTAGAAAAAGTCGAAGTCGTTGTCTCTATGATTTTTTGATGTGATCCTCAGTCAATAGATTGTTATCAGAACACCCCACACGAACCCACTCTCGCATTAGAAATCAATTCTATAAAGTTTTCGAGACAAGTTTTTTATTATTTATTCCAGAGACATTCTGACTCTTATGGCTTCATTCCAAACCTGAATTCGAGTTGGAATTCACAGGCTCAAGTCGATAAGACTCAATAGTGGCCGCTGGTCATTATCCCTTGACCAAAATATGTACAAAAATACATTTTCATTAATAAATGAATAACGAAAAAAATTTTGGTCATTCTTCATTTAATCTCTACCATAAAAATTAAGAAAAAAGAACCGATTAAAATTGCGATGGCGATTGTAGTGTCGTAACTTCACTATTATTTATAATTACGTTTAATCAACTTACTTAGTAATTAATTAGTAATGTGAAAAAGACCAATTTGAAATCGTTTTCATAATGACCACCGGTCACAATGGAGTCTGATTGACTTGAGCCTGTGAATTCCAACTCGAATTCAGGTTTGAAAAGAAGCCATAAGAGTCAGAATGTCTTTGGAATAAATGACGAAAAATTTGTCTTGAAAATCGACTCTGATTAGTAATGTGAAAAAAGAGGAATTTGAAATCGTTTTCATAATGACCAGCGGTCACAATGGAGACTGATTGACTTGAGCCTGTGAATTCCAACTCGAATTCAGGTTTAGAATGAAAATATAAGAATCAGAATGTCTTTGGAATGAATAACAAAAAATTTGTGTTGAAAATCGACTCTGATTAGTAGTGTGAAAAAAGACGAATTTGAAATCCTTTTCACAATGACCAGCGGCCACTATTGAGTTTTATCGACTTGAGTCTGTGAATTCCAACTCGAATTCAGGTTTGGAATGAAGCCATAAGAGTCAGAATGTCTTTGGAATAAATGATAAAAAATGTGTCTTGAAAATCGACTCTGATTAGTAGTGTGAAAAAATACGAATTTGAAATCGTTTTCATAATGACCAGCGGCCACTATTGAGTCTGATCGACTTGAGCCTGTGAATTCCAACTCGAATTTAGGTTTGGAATGAAGCCATAAGAGTCAGAATGTCTCTGGAATAAATAATAAAAAACTTGTCTCGAAAACTTTCTAGAATTGATTTCTAATGCGAGAGTGGGTTTGTATGGGGTGTTCTGATAACAATCTGTTGACTGAGGATCATTTCAAAAAATCATAGAAACAACGACTTCGACTTTTTCTAAAAATGTTATTTTTTCGTCAAAGAATAATACAGCAATATATTTACCAAGTCTCCCCAGCTTACTAGAATTGATTTCTAATACGTGGGTGGCTTTGATGGAGTGTTAGGGGTACATTATGTTGCCTAAGGTTTCTCTGAAAAAATCATTAACACAATAACTTTGCATTTTGTGGAAATAACTGTTTTTTGCTAATTACATGTTTGGAAAATCTTTACCAAATCTTAACAGCCATATGTAATTTATTTCTTGTGGGTGGATGGACTTTTGGGGATGTTATAATAATAATCCAGAACCGGAAGACTTTTTATAAAAATCAAAGTCGCTATACCTTTGATTTTTTAGAGAAATGATTATATTCCCATGGACTAAAATCGGAAACTATTCACCAGGTCTTCCCAGCTTTTTACAGTTGAGTTCTATTGGGTGGGTGGGTTTTATGGGGTGTTGGTTGTACATTATATAGCCTAAGGTTCCTCTGAAAAAATCATAAACACAATAACATTGCATTTTGTGGAAAATGCTTACTTTTGCTAATTACAAATTTGGAAAATCTTTACCAAATCTTTTTTAGCTATATGTTAATTATTTCTTCTGTGTGGGTGGTGCGAAGGGAATGTCATAAGATCAACTCAGAATTAAAAGAAAATGTTGCAAGTTTTATTTATCTATTTTATCAGACAGTATTTTGCGTTAAATATATTTTTCCTTCTTTTTCTCTTATATTTTTGTAAGATAATATTTATTTGTTATGTTTTTCAAATAATATATTATAACTTATTAAGAATTATTACTCTTACATATGTTTCAATACTTTTTCTATTTTGAATATGGCGCCAGAAGTCCTTTTAAATCGATTTAGTGATCGATCGGGTCACCAGGCGGCGCTGATTGTGCTGTTTCTGTTTACTTGTGTTCGATCTTTGAAAAACGTTTTTATTTTTAAATTTTTCAATATTTATCGCGAGTGTTGACGGTCCAGAGGGACTTTCCCCCTCAAATATGGATATGTGCTTTCTGTGGGGAAGAAAATTGCCCCCTGACATCCTTTCGGTGCGCCAGCATTCGAAACTAATTTTTTGAGGTGAGTTTTGTAGGTTGGAATACCCGCACTACATGAGCCTTAAGTTTCATGCTGACGTGATGGGATACATAAGTCCCGTGACGTATCCCAGTCAATACAGATTTATAGTGGCATTCGTCGACAGTTATTCTAGATACGCAGGAACATATCCACTCAAACACAAATCGAGGTCCCAAATTGTGAACCGGGTTCACCCGAGAAAAAGTATTAAAAAAAAAAAAATAATAACCCCATGGTAGCTCTAAGAAAGCATCGAGAGGCGACTGGTGTCACCTTCAACACTCACGAGCGCTGTGTAAGGATAACAGCGGCAAAGCCAAACTGCAAACTACATCATGCTTCTAATTTTGTACCTACAACATCATCGTAAATTATTTCAAACAACGTATTGAAATAACTTATAACGTCCTGATCTCATCAGTCACTTGACTTAGTCCGTGGCTATGACGAAAAAACGGGCTCACCCGAGAAAAAGTTTGAAAAAAAAAATTATAATAATTCAATTTATTAATACTTTTTATTATTGCTTTTGTAATATTTATGCATATTCACGGTAATGTATTCAAAAAAATTAGAAACAAAAAAAAACTGAAGAGAGTACGAGGACTCGAACGCATGACGGCAGAATCTGTAGCCTGGAATCGAATTTGATGGTTTCGGAATTCAGTACTGGATAACTTGATAAATTTATAATTCATAATTTCAAAATTTTCAAATCATAATTTCGAAGTTATAATTTCAAACTGGGTGAATTAAGAAATTTATATACAATCATAAATTGATTTATCTATAAGCCCTGTAATTCAAACCCATGGTTATTTTGCGCGGATTTCTTATAACCCCTTTTCTCGTAAACCGCTTTCCATCTTAGAAAAACTGTTTCAGCTTTTTTCTATCTCAAGTAAGGCCCTCTTCGCTCAGAAAAGATGACCACAATCCGTGTCCCCCGTTACAAGCTTCTTCATATGATTAATTTATAGATGGACCACTTGATAAACTTGGAATTTATAAATAAATTTGCAGAGGGCCTAATTTCGAAATTTCAGAAATCGAATTTGATGGGTTCGGAATTTATTGCTGGATAACTTGATAAATTTATAATTTGTAATTTAAAAATTTTCAAATCATAATTTCAAAGTTATAATTTCAAACTGGGTCAAATTAAAAATTTACATACAAACATAAATTGATGTATCTATAAAATTGGTGCATTTGCAGTTGCTGTCTTCAAAAACTTTTTAAATATTTGCGCCACGATTTCGCAAGTGGCAATGTGTGGTGCGTACTCCAGAGCATTGGAGGTCCATCAACTCAGCGCCGCACCCAAGGCAAAATGAAAAATGGAAAACGCCATATTTTTTTGCTGTTTTTTTGCAAATTTTATGCTAAAAAAAAATTTGTTTGCTCTTCACACTTCCGAGATAAGGGTGGCGGCGCTAGCACGACGTCCACTCAGCGCCGCCACATACATATAAAAAAGCACTGAATATTATTATAATGAGATAAGAGATGAGGGTACATTTTTTTGCTTTTTATTTGCCCTCCGAAAACATATAATACGTGTTCCAAAAAACTACCGCTAAGGCATACATACCTACCCCTCGTGACCAAAAATGTTTTAGAAGTGTAAAAACAACCTCGAATAACGTAAAGCTGATTCAGAACTCTGAATTGATTATTCAACACTTGAAAATTCACCCCTTCCATAATTTATCCCAAAAACTACCCTTCCACGTAAATTTATGTCGCGGAACTTACATACACTTATAAATCTCATAAAAAACAGTGGTATTTGTAAAACACAGTTGACGGTAATTCTTTGCTCTTTTTTTCTCTCCGATGACATATAATACTTGTTCCAAGAAACTACCCCTAAGTCATACATACCTACCCCTCGTGACCAAAAATGTTCTAAAAGTGTAAAAACAACCTTGAATGACGTAAAGATGATTCAGAACTGTAAATTAATTATTTAACACTTGAAAATTTACCCCTCTTATAATTTTCCCAAAAACTACCCTCCCACGTAAATTCATGTAGCGGAACCTACATATACTTATTGAACGCGTAAAAAATAATAATATTCAGAAAACACAGCGGAGACTTTTGCTATTTTTTGCTCTGCGATGGCCCACATAAGATGTCATAAAAAACTACCCCCGAGTGAAACATATCAACATCTCGTAACTGAGAATTTCCTGAAAATATAAAAGCAACATCGTACAATATAAAGATGATTCAGACCTTTGAATTGACTAATTCCTTGTTGGAAATTTATGTATTCTATAATTTACCTAGTAAGTATTAACTAACGAATGAGTCGAATTAAATTAAATTAACAAATGACTGTACAGTCTACTGAAGTTTAAGTGCCCTAACAATACTTTTCCTCACCAGTGTTTACATTATTACAGGTAAGAATTTTTCATATACTATTCAAATGATAAAACTATCGTTAATTATCATATTGAAGTGGAAACGGAATTTAAACTCCACTGAGCTTACTAGAGAGATCGAAGGCAGATACTTTTTTCAGATATAAGCTTTTCATAGCAAGGAGTTATGTCTTGAACACAAGACATAACGCTCGCAAGTTTGAGCGCGCCGAGGCGCGCACCTGTTGGATCTCACGCTTCGCGCTCGATGATATGTTCATCTCGCGCTTCACGCTCGATTATGTGTTCACCTCGAGTTACGCGCTCGAACACATTTGCCTGACGCTTTAATCTTGGTTCCTCTAGGTTTTCGCACTTCGTGTGCTCGCTATTGCGTGCTTCGCGGGCTACTACTCTCTTAGTAAACTTCATCATTATGACTTGCTTTTGGTTTAATCCGTCAGTTTTACATGAAAAGAAGAACAAATTCACTTAAAGTTCTATCGACCTTAAGGAACACATTCTCATCAAGACACTCGCGCTTCGCGCTCGATATTTCCTTTAAAAATCATGTAAATTTCGCGCTCCAAGCTCGTTTCTGTTCATCGTATAATAGAAACCCAAAAGTTTGAGCGTGCTTGCGGCGCGAGATTTGGTCGTCGCGCTTCGCAACGACTATATGTTACGTTCTATGTTCTTCAGATAAAAATGACTAAATTTGTATCTGATATCAAATGAAGAAGGAAATTCCATTAATTCAGCGTATATTTCCGTATCTTTCTAATAAATCATACAATTTGAAAGATTTTTACCAACTACCTGAAAAGGGGAGAAAAAAAGTATCTAAGTCGTTTTTCGAACATTTGTATGATAAATTTTTAAATGATCATTGGAAAATGGACATTTGTAGTTAGCAATAGTATTGAGAACATAAAAACAATGAAATATTGTGAAAAATATAAAATGTGACTAATAACAAATTTTCAGATCTTTTTTGGGTGCATAAATTTCGTCTCACCATCATTTGTCGTATCTTGCATAGTTTGACGTAAAATTGAATTTTTGGATTTCTTATTTTTTGTGTAATAAAAATGTGAATTTTCGATTTTTCAAGAAAATTCAGAAAGCCGTTATGATCGTCTTGTAGGGCGTGCGAAAGAAAACATTTTTCTTGTCCAGACTTTTTTTCGTATCGTGCATCGTTTGGCTCAAAATGTCAATTTTCGTTTGTTTCTTTTGGATATTGAAAATGCTATAGCTCTGACAATTTTCCTTCTATCCAAAAAAGTTATGAGAATAAATTGTTCAAATCCCCATGTGCTACGAAGAGCCGTAAATAAAATTTCCAAATTTTGAAAAAAAATCATAACAGAAATTTTTAAAATGCTCTAGCTTTTTGAAATTTCGTCCAAAATAGCTGGCTGACGAACTCGTCCTTTCTTTTCACACTCTTATGAAGTGTGCCGAACGGCAATTCAATCGGATAATTTCTTCAAATGTTATCGTGTTTACAGATTACAACGACAACGACAACGACAGACAGACACCGACTTAAAAACCATTTTTTCTGACACAGGAGGCCTCAAAACGTCGACATTTGATGTAATCCGAGAAAGTCATTTTTCACATAAAACCAATACCTTCTCATTATGATGAGAATGTAAAAATGAAAAGCGTACATCTGAAAAAAGTATCTGCCTTCGATCTTTGTAGTAGCTTAGTGGTTGAAGCACCCAAAGGGCAATCGGAAAGACGCGAGGTTCGATTCCCACCGGAAGGAAGAAGAAAGATCTTTTTTCAGAAATTAAACATTCTTAATCAATAAATTTTAAACTCCATCTGTTCTGAAGAGATGTTAAGAAATTCTGTTATTTAAGGAGTGACCTTAGATTATATCGATATTGTTGATTTCCCCTTTCACAGTAAGTGAATGATATCTACACATGATGGATCGTTAACGATTCCGATAATAATACGGATTGCTTCTAAAGTATCGGACTTTTTCGCCAGTCGAATTCGAGATTCCAGATTATTTTGTTATGCGCTTAATAGATTCCAGATTTTTTTGCTTCTTAGAATTGAAGTACTAGATTTGTTTCCTTTTCGAATTCAAAGGAATTTTCCAAAATTTTCAAATGCTGT
>CAKNXH010061301.1:21044-49113 GCA_932178445.1 Andricus quercusramuli
TAGTGAGAAGTGTCTGGGTGTATCCCTTGACCGACAATCCGGGAGGTCACCCTTCCAGGCAACCGCCGAATTCCCGATGAAGAGAGTGTTGGGATTCTCCTTGATCGGAGGGCTAGAGGTCCCTTTGGGAGGCAACAAATAGGCCCCCGGTAAAGGAGGTAGTGTTACGCCGAGGAGCTTTAGGTAAACATGTTTGATGACAATAAAAGTAGCTACCTATATAACATCTGAGATAAGGGAAGAAGGGGGGTCGGGTACAATCGTAAATTAAATAAACAGCTTTATTAAGTTATTTTGTTCGTTCGACCCAAGGAACGAGAACGTCAAGAGTAGCGAGGTTTCGGGCTTGTCCCTATCGTAGGTAGTGCTGAGTAGACCTCAAAATATGTATGCTGTTTGCATTAGGCTGAATGGATGTGTGCCGCTTGCGTTGGGCTGGATGGTCGAGCGCCGGCTGGTTACGGTGCGTTAGCTCGCCGTAGTAGTACCAAGCTGCTGCTAGCTGTAAGCTTCCTACGTAGTAGCACTGCGACCTTGCACGGCGTAGGCTTCTTCGATTTGCTTTAGAGTTTCGATCCCATACCCGCTGGTGCGTGCGCGCCAGTCAGGTAGGGCATGCTGGGGGCGACCAGCGATTTGCCGTTATGGTGGCGCGGTAGCGCCTATCAACTCGAGTGCTTCGGTGGTGGGAATTGTAGTGGAGAGAGAAACTTTTCGACGACTTTGCCACCACTGGTCTGGTGGTGAGGCCGCGATTTGATTCGCTGGGCCTGTGGCGCGAGCGAAATTAGGAACGTGAAACCTCGGTGCTCCCGGCACTCTCGTTTCCACAGTCGATTCCTTTCTTACATGAACGCTTATTGTGCATAGGTGAATCTTAATTCTAACATACCTTTTCAGACGCATTCACTGTCGATCGAGGAGGTCACGGAAAGGAAAATGAAAGATTTTTAATCATGTTAAATTGTCGCATGTCTGCGGGCAACAAATCCTGCAAGAAATCACCACATGGAACCTAATAGAATTTCTGTTTGGAATTCCATATAGATCACATATTCGTAACATCCATATAGAACAGTATAGAGGTCAGGACATAGTGCGATGTTTGAAAAATCCCGTTCGAAATATACGTATAGAACCTAGTAGAATTTCTGTTTGGAATTCCATATGAATTACATATTGGTAACATCCACATAGATCCGTACCAGAGATGAGGTGGGAGATTGCTGAAATAATGGAATAAGAGAATGCTGGAGAATGTGAAAAACATGCGATGATAACTGCGCCATCTTGGCGGATGCAAGTAAGAGTTACTTTAAAGGCGCACGTTGCGCGTCGGTACATGATGAAAGTTAGCAACTTCTAAAATGATTTACCATTAAAGTTTCTACGCGAGGAGTTACCATTAGCCAGATTTACTGCAACATCAATTGCAATCTCCCACCTCATCTGAAAATCTTCAAAAAAGAAAATGGAAGTTTTTAAAGCAATTTTTATGATTTTGCACAATTAAAAAAAAATATAAAACATGTAACTATTCTATTTGTTTCCTAATTGGTTTGAAATTAATTTTCTTACAAGTGGAATGTGCGTGACACGGATTTTAAACATCTTCTGTGAGCGAAGACGGCTTAATTTGAGATGAAAAAAGCTGAAACCGTTTACTTAGATAGAAAACGGTTTATGAGCAAAAAGGTTGTAAGAAACTCGTGCACAATCACTATCGGTTTGAATTTATAGGATAACCGAACAAGCCACGATGGACCAATGGTCTAGGTTTCAGACTGGAGAGTCTCTCGTCGTGGGTTCACTTCCTTGCACATTTGAATTTTTTTTTTGTTTCTATTTCTTTTTTTTTTAATAGTTTAACCCTAAATATGCATAAATATTATAAAAACAACAGTAAAGAGCTTAAAAAAGTATGTTAAGAGTACAAAAATTATTTTTGACACCAAAATATTTTTATCGATCAGTTCATGTTTGCAGCATAATTTTTTATTTTGAAAAATCAATTTCAAGCGAATATTCAAAAATATTTAAAACATTACAAAAACTGTAATAAACTTGTTTAAAAAAGATTCTGGAAGATTTCAAGGCAGTTTTTATAATTTTGCACAGTTAAAAAAAAATCAAGAAAAATTCCAAATCCTTTAAAACATAGTGTTAAAACTTGAAAAGGTAATTTTAATATTGAGAAGATTAAACAAAATAAAAGAAAATGTACATTTTTGAAAAAAATGGATTTTTGTGATTGAAAATTTAAATATGTTTTTTTTAATTTGTTGTTTTTTAGAAGGGAATTAATTGTATAGGTTAAAAATTCCTTTTTTTCTTGAAGATTGACCTTTTTTTGAAAATTCGTTGTTTATTGGTTGAAAATTTAAGTATTCTTCCAACATATTTCGGATTTTTTCTCGAAACTTATAGAAATCTTTTGAAATTTTTTCAAATCTTGAGACATTTTTTTTAATCTTTTGTAGTCATAAATTATTTTTGAATCTCTATAATACTTTTAAATATCTCTTGAAATTGCTATATTTTTCATTAATTTTGTAACTGTGCAAAATTGCACAATTTTGTTTCAAAATCTCAAAATCTTTTAAACTTTGAAACGTCAAAAACTATTTCAAAGTGTATTTGAAATAAAATTTATCAATAAAAAATGTCATGTGAGAGTTCCCCGGAAATCGTGAAATCTGAAGAAAATGTTTTCATATTTCCTAAAAAGAAATATCGATTTTTGAAATTGGCAAAATTTATTGAAGCACAAATCTTTCGAAAGCCTAATTAAAACTGAGTACGTTTTTTATTATTTGTATTATAAAAAAATGGAAGACCGGAAAGTCATTAAATTTTGAAAAAAATTCTGGCAAAACTGGAAAAGCATGAAATTTTGAAAAAAAATTCTACATTTTTTGTTATTCAAAGGTTAACTTAAAATACTATTAATCAAACTCTTAACAATTATTTTAATACCTCACGGCGAGAAATAGCAGAAAATTAAAAATTTGTATTGAAAATTAGTTGAACTATAGTTTGAATATATATTTTTAAATTTCGTTGTGTTTTGGTAGAAAATTTCAACAATTTGTTTCAAAATTCCTCTGTTTTGAAAATTTTTGATTGAAAATTGAACTATTTTTTGAAAATTCGTTGTTTTTCGTTAAAAATGTAACTATTATATTTGTTCTTTTATTGGCTCAAAATTAATCTTCTTATTTGCAAATTTATTTTTATAGTAAATTCAACTATTTCTTGAAAATTCCTTGTTTTCCATTAATATTTTATAAATATCAGGAAATATTTTCAAGTTTAAAATTATTTGTACCCCCTTTAACACTTCTAAAATTCCTAAATATCATATTGAAAATTCATTTTTATAGAAAAATCCACTATTTCTTGAAAATTCCTTGCTTTTCATAAACATTTTATAAATATTAGAAAATGTTTTCAAGTGTAAAAATATTTTGACTCACTTCAACACTCCTAACATTCCTAAATATCATTGCTGAAAATTCATTTGTATGGAGAATTCAACTATTTCTTGAAAATTCCTTGCTTTTCATAAACTTTTTATAAATGTTAGAAAATATTTTCAAGTGTAAAAATATTTTGACTCACTTCAACGCTCCTAAGATTCCTAAATATCATTGCTGAAAATTCATTTGTATGGAAAATTCAACTATTTCTTGAAAATTCCTTGCTTTTCATGAATTTTTTATAAATGTTAGAAAATATTTTCAAGTGTAAAAATATTTTGACTCACTTCATAGCTCCTAAAATTCCTAAATATCATTGTGGAAAATTCATTTGTGTGGAAAATTCAACTATTTCTTGAAAATTCCTTGTTTTCCATTAATATTTTATAAATATCAGGAAATATTTTCAAGTTTCAAATTATTTGTACCCCCTTTAACACTTCTAAAATTCCTAAATATCATATTGAAAATATATTTTTATAGAAAAATCAACTATTTCTTGAAAATTCCTTGCTTTTCATAAATATTTTATAAATATTAGAAAATATTTTCAAGTGTAAAAATATTTTGACTCACTTCAACACTCCTAACATTCCTAAATATCATTGCTGAAAATTCATTTGTATGGAAAATTCCACTATTTCTTGAAAATTCCTTGCTTTTCATAAATATTTTATAAATATTCGAAAATATTTTCAAGTGTAAAAATATTTTGACTCACTTCAACGCTCTTAAAATTCCTAAATATCATTGTTGAAAATTCATTTGTGTGGAAAATTCAACTATTTCTTGAAAATTCCTTGTTTTTCATTAATATTTTATAAATATTAGAAAATATTTTCAAGTGCAAAAATATTTTGACTCACTGTCACACATCTAAAATTCCCAAATATCATGTTGAAAATTCATTTTTATAGAAAATTCAACTCTTTCTTGAAAATTTTGTTTTAAATTCGCACGATATAGCGAAATGACATTGGTAGGGCGGAGGGGTATCTTCAATTCTTGTCACCTCTACGCCTCTACTTCGTAGAACCGGCGGAGACTTTCCGAGAAATATACTTCCCTAAACAAGTAATGAAATAAAAATAGAAGAGCAGCTCTTTAAAACTGCTTTCTTGAAAACTTGTTAAATTATCTAATTGAATGGTCTTTAATTCAACTTAAATTATGTAAATAAATTGATTAAAATTAAATAAATTAATTTAAAAAGTGTCTAATTTTCTTTTAACTTTTAATACTTCTCACATTTCCTCATTTTTTTATACCAATAACTGAGTTATTAGCTTCAACCTTTAAAGAAACCAAATGAAAAAACAAAACAAAAAATTTCAAAAACGTGGGCTTTCAATTTCGGTAAACTATGGAAAAGGTTTAGAGAAAAAAAAAATGAATTTTTTCCCCAATTAGAATAATTTTTAATACAAAATAAAAATTCAAAATAACTATTAATTTGTTAAACGTTTTTGAACACTTAAATTGGAGATAAAACCATATTCCGAGATTTGATAACAAGGAATCACGCATTATCAGTTTGTTTTTAAAGTTATATAAATACATTTTTGTAAGATATCGGAGAATATTTAAAAAGATTTTTGAAGATCTCACATATGTCGAAAAAAAATCTAGAAAATTTTGATGTAATTTTTTTCTTCTACGGGATTTGCAAAATATTGAGGAAAAAAAATATTGTGAAAAAAACTTCTAAAATTCAGAAATAATTTTGAAGCTAAAAAATTAGAATTCTAAATTAAACTAAAATTAAAATTGCCTTAAGACCTTAGAGATTTGTAGAAAGTTTCAGAGGCATCTTAAGAAAATTTTTTTATTCTTTCAAAATTCTTAAAAAGCTTCTAAATTTTTTTCCGATGTACTCAAAAGTGTACGCTTGGTTTAAAATAGTTTGAAATTTTTCAAATCTTAAATTATGTTAACACCTTTTCAAAACTTCTAAATATCTTTTGAAATAATTCAGTTTTCCTAAAAAAAGCTTTCAATTGTCTTAAAATCTACAAGATCCTGTTTCGTGTGTTTTAAAATAAAATGTCAATCATTTCAAATTTTTCCACAAATCTTATTATCGGTACCGTACCAATAACTATTTTGGTTTCCGGTACCGACAGTTTACATATTTCGCAAATTAAGATATTGTACATTTTATCATGAAATAAAATCACTTATTTGGAAACTTTGATTTACACAATTGATGTTGCAGTAAATTCGTAATATTAATTAATACACTTAATCAATAGACAGTTAACTTTATCAGGCTGCAAGAATAAAAAAGAAATACATTTGAACTATGACTGATAATATTCTTAGAGTTAAAATAAATGAACTGCAAGAATAAAAAACAAACACCTTTCGACAAGCACAAAAATAGGATTAATATCCTTTTTTGTTTTAATTGAATATTAATAATAATATTAATATCGGTTAATGTATAATATAAATAATTTATATCATAAATATGATCAATCTTTTGTATATTTGTGAACAAAAATTTTGAATATAAATAAATAATGAACTATTTTTTCTTTCTCAAATTATTAATTAAATTATTTAAACAAAGTGAAATTATTATATTTTTGTTCAATTACTGAAATTATTAATAAGATTGAAAAGTAATTTATGACTACAAAAGATTTTTGAAAAATAAAAAAAAATATATAGAATTTTTGTTTTCAAAAATTAATTTTTCAAACAAATTTCTCAAGATTTGAAAACATTCCAAAAGATTTCTATAAATTCAGAGAAAAATTCCGCAATATGTTGGAACAATACTTACATTGTCAACCAGTAAGCAACGAATTTTCAAAAAAAGTTCAATCTCCAATAAAAAAATGAATTTTTAACCTATATAATCAATTTCCTTCTAAAAAACAACAAATTAAAGAAAAACATATATTTAAATTTTCAACCACAAAAATGCATTTTTTTCAAAACAGTACATTTTTTTTTAATCTTCTCAATATTGAAATTATCTTTTCAAAAGTTTCAAAACTATGTTTTAAATGATTTGGAATTTTTCTTGATTTTTTTTCAACTGTGCAAAATTATAAAAACTGCCTTGAAATCTTCCAGAATCTTTTCTAAACAAGTTTATTACAGTTTTTAAAATGTTTTCAAATGTTTTTGAATATTCGATTGAAATTTATTTTTCAAAATAAAAAATTATGCTGCAAACATGAACTGATCGATAAAAATTTCTTTGGTGTCAAAAATAATTTTTGTATTCTTAAAATATTTTTTGAAACTCTTTACTATTGTTTTCATAATATTTATGCATATTCAGGGTTAAACTATTAAAAAAAAGAAAGAGACAAAAAAAATTTTTAAATGTACAAGGAAGTGAACCCACGTCGAGAGACTCTCCAATCTGGAACCTAGACCATTGGCCCATCGCTGCTTGTTCGATTATGTTATAATTTAAACCATTAGTGAATGTGCACGAGTTTCTTACAGCCTTTTTTCTCATAACCCGTTTTCTATCTAAGTAAACGGTTTCAGCTTTTTTCATCTCAAATTAGGCCGTCTCGCTCACAGAAGATGTTTAAAATCCGTGTCACGCGCACTCCCCTTGTAAGAAAATTAATTTTGAACCAACAAAAAAACAAATAGAATAGCTACATATTTTAAATTAATTTGAATTTTTCATGATTTTTTTTTAATTGTACGGAATGATAAAAATTGCCTTAAAAACCTCCAGATTCTTTTATGACAATTTTCAGATATGGTGGGAGATTCAATTTCGAGTGATTTTCTGCAGCGCCCTCAATACAAGTAATCACTTGACGAACTAAAATTACCGACTCTGATCTTCTCTCCCGACATTATCAAACTGGAAAAATGCCGCCCTGCATAGAGGGCACTGCGGAAAATCACTCGAAATTGAATGTATGGAATCAGCAATCTCCCACCTCATCTCTGTCCGTACAGAGGTCGGGGCATAGCGAGACGTCTAAAATATCCTGCAAGAAATCACCATGTGGAACCTAGTACAATTTCTGTTTGGAATTCCATATAGATCACATATTCGTAACATCCATATAGAACAGTATAGAGGTCGGGACATGGCGCGATGTTTGAAAAATCCCGTTCGAAATATACGTATAGAACCTAGTAGAATTTCTGTTTGGAATTCCATATGAATTACGTATTGGTAACATCCACATAGATCCGTACAGAGGTCGGAACATAGCGAGATGTCTGAAACATCCTGTAAGAAATCTCAATATGGAACCTAGTACAAATACTGTTTGGAATTCCATATAGATCACATATTCGTAACATCCATATAGAGCAGTGTAGAGGTCGGCACATAGCGCGATGTTTGAAAAATCCTTTGGAAATATTAAAATCCTTTAGAAACATCAGAAATCTATTAATCGAATAGCAAAATAATGTAGGACTTCGAATTCGAGTAGCAAAAAAATCCGGTACTTCAATTTCAAGGAGCTAAAAAATCGGCCATTTTTCATTCCTGTGGCAGAATAATCTATAAATTCATGTTCAAGTATGAAAAAAATCCAGTACTTCAATTACGAGGTGCAAAAAAATTGGGAATCTAATAATCGGGCAGCAAAGTAATCTAGAACTTGGAAATCAAGTAGCAAAAAATCCGACACTTTATTTCCGAAGAGCGAAAAATTCGAAAATGTATTGTTCGGGTACCAAAATAATCAATTACTTCAAAGTTGAGCAGCAGAAAAATTGAGTAGTTTAATTTCGAGGAGCAAAAAATTCAGGAATCTAATAATCAGGTAGCAAAGTAGTCTAGAACTTGGAAATCAAGTAGCAAAAAACCCGAAACTTTATTTCCGAGAAGCAAAAAATTCGAAAATGTATTGTTCGGGTAGCAGAATAATCAATTACTTCAAATTTGAGCAGCAAAAAAATTGAGTACTTAAATTTCGAGGAGCGAAAAATCGGGAATCTAATAATCGTGTAGTAAAGTAATCTAGAACTTGGAAATAAGTTAGCAAAAAATCCGACACTTTATTTCCGAGGAGCAAAAAATTCGGAAGTGTATTCTTCGGTTAGCAGAATAATCCATCACTTCAATCTTGAGCAGCAAAAAAATCGAGTACTTTCATTTCGAGGAGCAAAAAAATCGGGGTTTGAATAATCGGTAGAAAAACAATCTAGAACTTGAAAATCAAGTAGCAAAAAATTCGACACTTTATTTCCGAGGAGCAAAAAATTCGGAAATGTATTGTTCGGGTAGCAAAATAATCAATTACTTCAAATTTGAGCAGCAAAAAAATTGAGTACTTTAATTTCGAGGAGCAAAAAATCGGGAATCTAATAATCGGTAGAAAAATAATCTAGAACTTGAACATCAAGTAGCAAAAAATTCGACACTTTATTTCCGAGGAGAAAAAAATTCGAGAATTTATTGTTCAGGTAGAAAAATAATCAATTACTTCAAATTTGAGCAGAAAAAAAATTGAGTACTTCAATTGCAAGGAGCAAAAAATCGGGAATCTAATAATCGGTAGAAAAATTATCTAGAACTTGAAAATAAGGTAGCGAAAAATCCAACACTTCATTTCCGAGAAGCGAAAAATTCGGAAATGTATTGTTAGGTTAGCAGAATATTCTGTTACTTTAAACTTGAGCAGCAAAAAAATTAAGTACTTTAATTTCGAGGAGCAAAAAAATCGGGGATTGAATAATTGGTAGAAAAACAATCTAGAACTTGGAAATCAAGTAGCAAAAAATTCGACACTTTATTTCCGAGAAGCGAAAAATTCGAAAATGTATTGTTCGGGTAGAAAAATAATCAATTACTTCAAATCTGAGCAGAAATAAAATTGAGTACTTTAATTTCGAGGAGCAAAAACATCAGGAATCTAATAATCGGTAGAAAAATAATCTAGAAATTGGAAATCAAGTAGCAAAAAATCCGACACTTTATTTCCGAGGAGCAAAAAATTCGGAAATGTATTGTTCGGGTAGCAAAATAATCAACTACTTCAAATTTGAGCAGCAAAAAAATTGAGTACTTTAATTTCGAGGAACAAAAAAATCGGGAATCCAATAATCGGTAGAAAAATAATCTAGAAATCGGAAATCTAGTAGCAAAAAATCCGACACTTTATTTTCGAGGAGCGAAAAATTCGGAAATGTATTGTTCGGGTAGCAGAATAACCAATTACTTCAAATTTAAGCAGCAAAAAAATTGAGTACTTTAATTTTGAGGAGCAAAAAAATCGGGGATCTATTATTCGAGAAGGTGAGTAATCTGCAATTCTCGGAGTTTAAGGAGGAACATGCGATGAGTAGGATCCAAGATTCTTCAATGCCCTTTTAGTATGTTGAACCTATATTAATTCCACGTCATTTGGCAAAATATAAGAATTTTTTACCACGTTTTTTTGGAAATATAAGCTTTTAAATGAACATTGTGCCTTCTGCACCTAACCTATCAGAATCATATAAATCGGAGATTTCTTTTCGAAAATCCAAGATATTTAATCACAAAAATGATCAAATTGAAGAATCAATCTTCTTACTTCCAGAAAAAATAAAAAACTGGGATCTTACCACTGCTTAATATTTATAAAATAATTTTGAAGTTGAATAAAAAACATTTCAACAAAAAAATGAATTGAACGTGGCAACGCTGTAGCCTGCGGTTGTTTTTCAGCAGACCAATAGCAGACTGTAGCAGACGCTCCGAAGTTCGAACAGGGCTGCCAATTAAATTAGCGGGAAGTAATTCAAATTTGAATTGTCGGAATTATAAATCAGAGAAAACTAATCATATCAAATAAACATTCGCAACTTTTTAAAATTTTAAAGTCATGACATAAATACATAATACTTAAAAGTGTCTATATGGGTATATAAATTCGGAATTCAAAAAATATACATTAGTATGTATAAAAATTCCGAATAAATTCGATTTTTTTCAAATTTTGAATTTAAAATTAAAAAAAAAAGAATACTTATAAAAATCCTGTAAATATAAATGCGGAATATTTTTAAATTCTAAATTTGTTACAAAAACAATATTTATAGAACTGTGAATATAAATTTGGAATGAGGTCGGATTTTTTCAAAGGTTGAAATTGAAATTTATAAAAAACACAATACTTATATTTTTATTTGAAATTGGTAACAAAAACAATACGTATAAAAATCCTGTAGATATAAATTCGGAATGAAGTCGGAATATTTAGAAATTTATGACAAAAACAATACTTTATAAAAAATTCTGTAAATATAATTTTGGAATAAAGTTGGACTTTTGAAAATTTTGAATTTTAAATTTATAACGAAACCAATACTTATAAAAATTCTGTAAATATAATTTTGGAATAAAGTGGGATTTTCTTTAAATTTTGAATTTGCAATTTATAACAAAAAGAAGACTTAAATTTTGAATTTTCAAATTTATGACAAAACCAATACCTGTACAAATTCTGCAAATATAATTTTGGAGTAAAGTAGGAGATTTTGTTGAATTTTGGATTTGAAATTTATAACAAAATCAATACTTCGAATTATGGTAAGTGATGGCCACATGATGCACACCACATCTCTTTTCCACTCCAGCTTTCGTTTTGGCGTGAACCGGCCTTTTTCACGAAACCGTTCAGATGCCATGTTTCACGCGTTTCAAATACTACAGCTGATTACTACGAAAGTCAAGATGCTGTATATATTCCGCAACGTTGCCACGTTTCTTTGGAATTTTACCATCGACAAAATAACTCATAATATCAAGTTTTCGAACAAAAATAAAAAACTATTTCTGACTATTTGTTTTTAAGGAGCACTATATATATCACTACAACAACTTACGTATTAAATGGTATTATTAGGAGTGTTTCAAAATAATATTTTTTTAACTTTTCTGGGTTGGTAGGACTGCATTTTTTAATTTTATTTTGTAAGTTCTTCAATCATTTTACAATTGATTTTAAAAATTTTGCACATATTTGAATCTCATTGAACTAAAGAATTTGTTGATAATACATATTAGTCCGGGGAAATTAGCTCGAAAAAGGTCGATTTCGAGAAAAAAAAGGTATAGTTTTTTTTTTCTTCACAATCATGTCCCTGAAGGCATTAGAAATGAATACCAAAAAAGTTCCCCAGCAGATCGGCGCCGCATACACCCCTAGCCTCGAAAAACATCCCTTAGACGGGTAGTAGCGCTGGTTTCTGGCTATTATATACGAAAGGGTTTGTCGGGGGATAAAAATGAATGCAAGTGAAAATATTTATAATAGAATTTGCAATAAAGATGGTTCTATACACTTTTGCTGTACAGGCCATAGGTGATGCGTAATCAGCTCCAGGAGTGGGGGTGATGTTTTAGCGTATGGTGCGAAACGTACTCGCGCGCTTATTTTTCGGCCCATAACTCATAAAAGGGTAGTTTTTGGACAAAAATGCATACAAGACAATTTGTAGAGCAGAAAATTTCCTTTTAGGACCAATACATTCTTTTTAGATTACATCAATTTGGAAAGTCATCATTATTGTTTTTGTACAGTTAACGTACAAGCACTGGGATCTTATTTCCACCTACCTGTAAGGTAGAGTTTTTGTTGCGTTTTTTTTTATTGTGGTTTACAAACGAAAGTTCAAGTTCTTTCAAAAATATAATTCAACATTCCATAGTTAAATATACAGGGTGTCCCAGACTCAAGTGTCCGGACTTATATAGCCATATAAAAATTAGAAAAATAAATAGAAAATTCCTTTTCCAAAAATCAGTTGAAGTTTTAGTTTTTCAGTTATAAAACATTTAAGCTGGACCAATCAGGAGCGCCGTATAAACAGCCGTGTGTACGTGAACGAGATTTCAATGTAGTGTTATCGAAGCGAGCGCAAAGGTGGGGTTAGCGACAGGAGAACACTACGTAGGAAGCCCGTTCACGCACACACGGCTATTTATACAGCGCTCCTGATTGGTCTAGCTTAAATGTTTTATAACTAAAGAAGTAAAACTTCAACTGATTTTTGGAAAAGGAATATTCTATTTATTTTTTAAATTTGTATATGGCTACATAAGTCCGGACACTTGAGTCTGGGACATCCTGTATAACAATTCAAAAATCGCTTTTTTAAGTTTTCTTATAAAACTCATTATTTCTGTTAGAGATTGCTTTACTCAGCCCTTGAACTCTTATATTTTGAAATATATCTCATGAAAAGTGAAAGTTGGAGTACCGATAAGAGGCTGGACTCGCGCTAGGCTAGACCACTTGAGATTTTTTACGTGGGTCCAGACCCATCTGCGGGTGGGAATGGCTTGTACGTGGTGAACTCGTTTTTAAGGGTCCCAAGCATCGTCAACTGACGGGATAAACTCTTCTTCATATACGCAACCCCATAAATACTACACCCTGTATATTCAAGAAAGGGACCCTCTCTATATGCACTTGCTCTACAGAATAAGCAGTAATGAGGCTGAAGTACTATGAGGCAGTTGTGTTTCGAAATTCATCATGGCTTCAACATGTAAATGTTTTATATGCGAAAAAAGTTTGAGTGTATGTGAGACAGTCGAAGTAAAAAGTGGAATTGACAATCTTAGACGAGTGAGTGAAATTCGCAAAGATGGATACATGAACTTATTACGAAGGGCCTATTCGATAGAAGTACATACAATATGTAGACTGGAGTATATTAGGCAGCGTAATATTAATCCAGATTTAAAAACATCACAAAAAGATCCAGGTAAGAATAATCCAGTTTTGCGGACCGCCGAAATATTTAATTTCAAGACAAAAGGCCTGTTTTGTGGCTAAAATTGGGACCCAGAAGCAGAAAAAAAGAAAATGAAAAACCTACGTAACCCCAGTTACATGGTGCGTATTATAAGTCTCAAAGATAAGATTCCAATGGATGCTACAAGCCGGAAGGACGAATGGGGTGAGCAAGTTTCAAGAGGGATGAACAGCGTATCATGCCTTATAGCAGAAGATGCTCGTTACCATAAAAATGTTATTTTAAATTTGCACAGATTCCATCCTTGACTAAGAAAAGAGGAAGACCTGAAGATCAAAATTTGGTTTCTGCATTCGGTGAACTAAGCTCCTTTATTGATGAGAGTGATAAATGTCAATTCACACTTAAGGCATTGATCAGAAAAATTGAAGAGTATATGCCCGATGGATCATCGGTGACAGAAAAAACATTAGAAGCAAAATTACTTACTACTCATGGGGATCAGGTAATGTTTGCTAAAACTCGAGCCAAACCAACAATTGTTTGCTTCCGCGGATCGGGATTAAAAAGTCATAAATAGTTGGTATACAAGTCCATTAGGCAATGAAGGAGAAGAACATATGAGAATTGTGACTGCGGCGGGACATATAGTATAAGAAGATATTCGAAGCCCTCCATATAACAGATTACCCAGATGTCAAGGACTTTATGTACGAAGCAAATGCTTCAATTGTACCCACATTGCGTAAATTTTTAGATACAGCTATCATAGCAGGTAAAAAAACTGATGCTGAAAAATTGAAAAAAAAACGTCTATAGCCATCGGTCATGCTATAACTGCAGCAACAAGACCTCGCTCATTTATTTCTTGCCTATTACTTTCTCTGGCGGTAATTTTATTCAGAAAAGTTGCGTCAAAAAATATTGTAAATACAGTTGCAGCTTTGAGTTTCTGCTCAAGCTACAAGGATGTCGCGCTATTTGAAGCATCTGCTGTTAAATCTTGGAAACCTGATTAAGACATAAATTCCTTTTTTCAGTATATTTTTGACAACGCGGATTACAACAATAAAAACTTAACTGGGAAAGGTACATTTCATTCCATGGGTTTAATAAAATGCATAAATCCGGCAAACAAGGTACCAGATCAAGAAATTTGCAAATTGCGAAGTGTTCCTTCATCTAAAGAGATCGCAAGTATACCGGTCAAATCCCAATACAAACAATGTCTAAAATTTTATCAACAATAGAAGATAATTTTTATTCCGAGTAATATTATCAACCAATGATCAGTGGAATAGGCCTATAGGGGAGACCACAATAAAAAAATCGCACCAAAAACTCTACCTTACAGGTACGTGGAAATGAGATCCCAGTGCTTGTACGTGAACTGTAAAAAAATAATAATAATGACTTTCCAAATTGACGTAATCCAAAAAGAACGTATTGGTCCTAAAAGGAAATTTTCTGCTCTACAAATTGTCTCCTATGCAATTTTGTCCAAAAACTACCCTTTTCTGAGTTATGGGCCGAAAAATAAGCGCGCGAGTACGTTTCGCACCATACGCTAAAACATCCCCCCCAATCCTGGAGCTGATTACGCATCACCTATGGCCTGTACAGCAAAAGTGCATAGAACCTTTTTTATTGCAAATTCTATTGTAAATATTTTCACCTGCACTCATTTTTATCCTTCGACGCACCCTTTCGTATATAATAGCCAAAAACCAGCGCTACTACCCGTCTAAGGGATGTTTTTCGAAGCTAGGGGTGTCTGCGGTGCCGATCTGATGGGGAACTTTTTTGGTATCCATTTCTAATGCCTTCAGGGACATGATTGTGAAGAAAAAAAAACTATACCTTTTTTTCTGGAAAAAAGTCTAATTTCCCCGGACTAGATGTTCATTATCCCTAGCACCTATGTCTTCAGCTGCAATCAAGTTTTCGTTTTCCACATCTTCCAATGGAAGTTCATCAATAGGAAACTGCTGTTCCACTTCCATTTCGATGGCAGCTATTTCAAAAGCCGAAAGCAATTTGTTTACAGATATCGAGCGTTTTTGATCTGCTAGATTCTGCTCATTTATTCTTGTGGCTAGTTGGGTGAATTTGGGTGAATTGGGTGAAAGCTAGGGTGAATTATTATTATTATTATTATTATACCATTAAGCCATTTCCCTTTCGGGGTAGGCGTGACTTGCTCGGTTGGCAGATAGTGGGATAGGTATATAGGTGTAAAGTAGGTCGTTATATGGTATAAGGTAGATAGGTATATAGGTGTTAGGTATAGATGTTTTAGATTGATCTGGAGTTTTCGTGTTATTTATTCAAATGACACGTTCACTCCGCAACACTGCTCCGACCCAGGTTGCTGATCAATCTCTCTAGCGATCACCCCAAGTGAGGGGCCTCACAAAATTGGTATGTGTGGTTCCCCACTTGGGCCTATTAGTATCCAAGGTCTTTGTTTCAGGCATCATTCACTCTATTATCACTCTGTTTATAAACTATTTGTCGCCACACTTTTCTGTCCTGGCATGCTACTCTAGCTTCCTTCACGTCCATGCATTTTTTCATGCAAGCTCTTGTGTTCCTATGACTTCTTATGTCTCTTCGGATTAATGTCTTATTTACATATTCTAACCATTCTTTCGGCGGTCTACCTCTGGGCATTCTGCCATTTACTTTACCTTTATATACTTGCTTCGTCAGTCGTTCATCTTTCATTCTTTTAAGATGTCCGAACCATCTTAACTGATTTCTTTCCCATATGTCAACTAGTGTCTCTCCTGTACCACATTCTTGGAGAATTGTCTCGTTTTGGACTTTGTCCATCAGTGTTTTTCCGCATATCACTAAACCAATAAAATCAAATTATTATCAATAAAATGAACAAAATCAATACAATCAATGGAATAAAATTTATATCGGTTTCACTGATTTTATTGATTTCATTTATTTGATTCATTTCATCCGATTTATTCATTTCATTAATTTCATTGTTTTTATTCATGTTCTTCATTCTATTGATAATTTATCGGAGGATTTAAGGTAATTTTTTAGCACCCCCGCCCTCCAAAAGCTTATCACAAAAAAGATTATTGTTGCTCCACCCTATTCAAAAAATATTAATATTTATCAGCAAAAAATTGTCATAACTTTAAAAATAACTAGTTTTTATAATATCAGAAATTCCGAAATTTATGCATGAATCAAAGAAATGATTGACGAAAAAATCAACAGATTATAAAAATATTTTGGTGTCAACAATAATACTTTTTGTATTCCTGAAATATATTTTTAAAACTTCTTATTGTTGTTTGTGTAATATCTATGCAAATTCACGGTAATGTATTGAAAAAAAAATTAGAAACAAAAAAAAACTGAAGAGAGTACGAGGACTCGAAAGCATGACGGCAGAATCTGTAGCCTGGAATCGAATTTGATGGTTCCGGAATTTATTACTGGATAACTTGATAAATTTATAATTTATAATATCAAAATTTTCAAACCATAATTTCAAAGTTATAATTTCAAACTGGGTAAATTAAAAAATTTACGTACAATCAAAACTTGATTTATCTATAAAATTGGTGCATTTGCAGTTGCTGTCTTCAATAACTTTTTAAATATTTGCGCCACGATTTCGCGAGTGGCAATGTGTGGTGCGTACTTCAGAGCATTGGAGATTCGGAGCGCTAAAATTCCAAATACGACTAAACTTGGGTCCTGCGCGTTAAAAACATACTTAGTGGGAACGAGAACGGCGAGCTAGAGAAGGTGATCCTCGGGAATATAATGTTGTGTCACCGACACCCTTCAGAGAAGCTGTAGGCTCTCTATTGTACCTTGCGAATTCCACGAGACCAGACATATCTTATACAGTGAATATTTGAAGTAGGCATCAATTAAATCCCACTAAATTAGAATGGAAAATGTTGGAGCGCGTATTTAGATATTTAATCCACACTAAAAATCTCTCTTTGACTTATAGAGGAAAAGGAGACGGAATTGATGCATATTCTGATGCCAGTCTTGCTGATTGCAAGGGCTCAATAACCACGTGTGGTTACTTAGTGAGATTATACGGTGACATTATTGCTTGGAAGACACAGAAGCCACACTATGTGTCTTTATCTACATGCCAAGCAGAGTATATCGCGATGAGCGAAGCGTGTAAGGAGATGATAGCCTTGGGCTTCCCGTTAGAAAGTTTCGAGAGTAAAAATCTTTATCCGATGACTCTAAAATGTGATAATTATTCCGCGATAAAATGTACACAAATTCAAGGGTTGGTCGGTCTAAGACACTTAACTGAAGTAAGATATTAATTTGTAAAAGAGTGCTCTGCAAGGGGACGCGTTATTGTTGAATGGGTAAATTCAAAACAGCAATTGGCTGACATATTCACTAAACCTTTATCATTTTCTGTACATGAAAATTTGACAAAGAAAATATTTAATCTCACTCTTACAGATGCATATAACAAACATCTAGAAGGTACACTCGTACACTCAAGGAGAATACACGTATGACGTGACTGAACCTGAATATATCTCCTTTATCGAGATTGAGAACTTATTTTGGTCATACGTTCAATATATATATGTTTATTGAATTGCAATATGAAGAAAATCGACGTTTCACATTTGTTCCTTCTCCGACAAAAATGACTTGGAAAAGTTTTCGACGAATAGTCTCTTCTTTCTGTTTAAAGATGACGACTACATAAGTTTTAAAAAAATGTATAAAAAAAAAAAAATGTCAACAGTTTTGATGTATAACCGTTTTGTTTGTGTTTTCAATATCATCGAACTATTCGTTTCAGACAATTTTAAAATAATTTTATCATCTTGAGGAAGACCCAAAGACGGGTCGAAACGTCGATTTTCTTCATATTGTAATTTAATAAACATATATATATATATATTGAACGTATGACCAAAATAAGTTCTCAATCTCGATAGAGGAGATATATCCATATCAATAAGACGTCCAAAGAAAGGTTAAAATTCAAGACTTCTGTCTGGAATTTCGGAATTATAACTGAAGATGAAGTCTGGGTGACAGACGAAAAGGGAAACCAGTTCTACTGGGACGATAACACTGAAGAGTATGTATATTATTCTGAAGTCATGTTGTTCGTAAAGATGTGAATACGCAATAATAAGAATGTATGATAGACATGTTTGTAAAGACTCTTCAACCGATTCGTGAGGGAGTCTTGGCAATATTTAAATGCCTGAGTGTGCACCTCGGCTTCCGAGTCTATGCGCATGTGCGCCGCTCTGAGCGCAGCAGCAGGCGTGGCATGCTGGCATTCTCTCGCTAGTGCGAGTCTTTCACCAGTGATGTTCAGACGTGTGTGATATTGTCTAATAAAGCTCTTTGTTCTGAATCGGAGACTTTTACCCTTTTATTATTCCTGCTCTCACATATTACCAATAAGGATTTGGGAGAATTACTTTCTTTTTCCATTTTTGCTTCTCGTCAGTTTTTGCTAGCCACTTGCGGAATCCTAAACGACAGCTTATGTGCAGTATCAATTCCATCAAACGAATCCACGCGTGCAATGTAGAGAGTCCGTATCTGAAATTTTGTACCTTCTCTGTTTTATCTACAAGTTTATGTAAGTCGTTCATCTGCGATGGTTTCGAATCACAAATGTAACATGTGGCAGCAGAAGGAGTTCCAGAAAGAGCCTAACACACCTTTCCATCTACCATAGTCAACGCGAAATCATGAAAGACAGTTATGGTACAACGACTATTCGGTACTTTTACTTTGGTAGGTTTGAGTTTTCTGATTTTGTCTTCCATCAACTCTACTTCTGTCGTGGTTCTTTCCTTAGTTTGTGGTGCATGTTCAAACATAATTAGCCTGCATAATCTTGTAGATCCAATATTCTCGTTTTTCCAAATTTTCAAGGGCTTTGCACATTCCGAACAATTCTTATTATGCTTATGGGAACGTGTTTGAATTATTCGTAATGGCATCATTGACATCATAAAGATTCCTGGATCTGATTCTTCTGCTCTACAGAACTTTTGATTATATTCGCTCTGGTCAGATGAGCCATCACAACCATATTTATATTGACACTTCATCGCGACATTTTTCCCTTCAACTATATCTGGTGGCAAAATATTTGGAATTTCTAACATACGCTTCACTGTATGATCGCACAAATCTTGCAACTGAATCCTCACCCCAGACTCTGTAACTGTTATGCTCTTTTCGGGAGGAAGGCACTCTCTTGGCTGCCTCAAGACTTTTATAAAGAGGAAAAATGTCAGCATTATGTGCTTCAGCTTGTAGTCTAATAGTTTCACATTGATGTTTCGTCAATTTTGTGTCTTCAGCCAGAGAAATAGCTTCTTCTAAAGTAAATGGCTCCATTTGTCCTTGAAATTCTTCATGTTCTCCATGTTCTTTATCTTCAACTCTTGATATCATACTTCTTATCTCCTTAGCCAAGTTCCTCTTCCAGAAGAGCACAAATTATTCAAAAAAGCATTTTCAATTTGAATTTGATAATATGAGTCAACAAGAGAGAGTGTTTTCCTTCTTTTAGCCGATTTGGAACTGGTTTTAAAATCTTCTAAAGATCTTCTGCCTACTTTTGTGGGATTCAATGATATTATGGAATCAGATGATAACCATGCACTGTTCAGTTTAGAAAATTTATCTGCATTATAGAACGCACTCTCCCATTTTTTTTCAAAAGACGGAATGAAGTGCCGCAACAAGATTTCTCGTGTCAAATTGACTTGCTCATTATCTATCAAGTTAGCCGTGCGAAGGTAATCTAACAGAATTCTTACGTCTTTACTATTACCTGCCATCGACAGATCACTTAGAATCTTATTCGGTACTCTAATAGAATTCATTTCTAAATTATATGTATACATGCATAGAAAGAATGAAAAATACTGGAAACTAAATGGCTCAGAACATATGAGAATGAAAAATAATCAGATAAACAAAAGCATGCGTTATTTTCTTTGCCTAACTTCAGATCAATGAGACTGTCATTTGTTACGCCACAAAACTAACAAATAAAGATCAGCAACCATTACACTTGAACGCAATTTCAATTACTAGGACCTATGTAATAGTATAAAATGATATCAGTTCACGATTGTTAAAAGATCAACAAGAATAATCATGAACATTTAGTACAGGGAGATGAAATGATGTCTGGGTGAAGCCGCGTACCATAATATGAGATGAACTAGTCCCAAGATAAGAAAGAATAATATAAAAATGATAAAAATGTGAGAAAATCAACTTCTAACAAATAATTTGTCTATTAACAAATTTTTTTGTTTAATTTTCAATATTGAATTAACCTTTAGTATCGTTGCACTGGAAAATTGAGGCAATTGAGGAATTTTTTACTCAATTGATAATGAAAAAATACATTTTCCCGGCCTTTTTTTATTTGTTACAAAATTTGTTTATAACAATTATAAATATTATTTTTTAGTTGTCTCTTGTATGAAAACTGCCTCGAGTTAGCTAATTATAAGCACAGACCGCAAAAACGGTGTTTTTCTTCAAAACACACCCAAAGTGCACATTTTTAAATGAAATTTGCTCATATTATTGTTAATTATTATTTAAATACGACATTTTTCCATCATAGTGATGTAATGCGATGAATTACTTACAAGATGAGGAAACATAATATGAAAATAATGAAAATCGCGAAAATGAACTTTCAACAAATTATTTGTTTATTAATAAATTTTTTTTTGTTTTTTGCTCGCTATTGGATAATCTTCTAGTAATGTTGCAGTATTAAATTGAGTTGATTGCGAAACTTTTTACTCTATTTCTAAGAAGCTAGAGGAGTAAAAAAAATGGTCATTTTTTATCATATATTTGTTTATTTATCAAAAAAACTGGAGATATTTTTCAAAAATCGGCCTCGGCAATTCTCTCCGGAATTTCCTCAGTTTTTTTCTAAACAAAAAAATATCTAAATCGGTCCACAGATTCAACAGGAATTCAGCAGCCGCACATGCGCAAATAAACTTCCGATGGTTAGGTAAAATGGTCTATGCGAATGGCTCCGTCGGCCAGGTGAATCAAAAACGTCTTCCTCAGGGAAGTAGGGTTAAGAAATAGAATTGGAGATACCCGAATAGTTTTTTAAAGGTCTAGTTGTTCTAATAATTAAACCTGGTAGTCCAGGTGATGAAATAACGGCTTTCTCGTGGAAGAAGAGTTATAAACTGAAAGTTAAGATATCCAGGTGGTTTTTAAGGGTATTTTTATTCTAATAATTGAAACTGGTAGTTCAGGTAATGAAAATACATCTTTCTCAGAGAAGTGGGGTTAAGAACTGAAATTTTAGATACCTGGATGGTTTTTAATGATCCTGTCGTTCTAATAATTAAGCCTGGCTTTGCAGGTGTTGAAATCCTATTGAATTCTATTTCGATCTCTCGAACGTCCTATTTTCCAATCTCTCTGTCGTGGATGCCTGGACGAATTGTCGATGACTGTCTAATCTAATCAAATCAAATGAACAGTTCCGAAGTTACCGGTGTGGCGGTGCTAGCTTCATGTGAAGTCAGCGCGCAACCCATTTTTTATAAAAAATTGCAGAGCCCAAAATTTACGACTTACGGCCCTTAAAAGCCCTAAATGAGCCCTCAATTATATGATAGTTTTGAATTTGATTTTGAAAAAAGGCGGTGCTAGCTTCAGAGACGTCCGAAGGAAAAACCTTCAAGCCAAGGCGTTAATCCACCGTGCCGAAGGCTGCATGACACCAGGGGTGTGGTGTTCCATACGGTATCTCTAGGATACCAGGTCGCCTTCTAGAGTATACAGACCTTACCTCCGCATGCGGGGCTCTGCGGGGGTGGAGCTTCATTTCCCTAGCTACTCGTGGGAATAATATGGAGTCAGAACAACAAATTAACAGAAACGTATGTGAGAAAGTGGGTGGTCCTTCGGAGGTGACGGAGGAACTTGATGTAAGGGAAGTGTCGGCGACTAAAAAGAACATAGAAACAATGGAAGTAACACTGCAAGAGTCATTTGATCTCTTCAAAGAGTTAAAAGGTGTTATTAAAACGATGAAGAATTTCTGCAGCATGAGGAGAAATATGGACCTTCCAATTAAGCAAGGGCTAGAACAAGCGGAACGGTTGACAAATATCCTGAAAGAGAAGTCACTCCTGAGTGAAGACGTATACAGAAACCTGGTTGATAATGTTGGTAAAACAGCTTGGTTTACCACAATCACCCTAAAGGAGAAGGCCAAAATCGCGAAGGGCACGAACCATAGTGGTACTCAAACGGAAGAAGCTATGGAGACTCCCGCTGCCCACCATGGGAAGCGAAGTCGGGAGCTCACTTTGAGTCCCCTTGAGGCGAGCTCTTCAAAGCGGAGAACGAAAAAGCCTAGGACGCGTGAATCTGAGGCGGTCGCGACATCGACTCCAAAGAGGACAGATGGAGAGGGCAGGCCTGAAGCAAACATCAGGAAGAGGATGAAGAAAGTGCAGACGCGAGCTCGGCCCGAGGCCGTTGTTATCAAACCGGCCGAGGGTACGAGTTACGCTCAAGTACTAAAAGACCTGAAGGAGAAGGTCAACCCTGATGCCCTTGGTGTCAAAATCAGGGGTGTCAGGGAAACATGGAATGGTGAGGTATTGGTGGAAGTAGGATCAGCAGCAGGCGGCAGAGACAAGCTGTCAGCTGCCATCAAGGAGGCTGTCGGTAAAGTGGGCAGAGTGCGAGAACTCGTCCCTCGTATCGAAGTCGAGGTCTTGGACCTCGACACAGTAACGGTTGCGGAGGAAGTCGAGGCGGCTGTAAGAAGTCACTTTGAGGATGAGGCCGGAGAGGTCAAGGTGAGCCTTACAAAGAAACCCTACACAGACAATCTGAGGGCCTTTGTGGAGCTAAAGAAAGAGTTGGCGGCAAGACTCCTTCGAACAGGACACCTGAAGGTAGGATGGGTGTCCTGCAGAGTAAAGAAGAAGACGGAGGCGCTCCGGTGTTATCGGTGCCAGGGCTTCGGCCACATGGCAGCGAGGATGACCAAGTTAGAATGTAACTTACCCAACCACGATGCCGAAGGCCGACGAGCCCGGGTTGTGGTACCACCACACCACTGAGGACGATGTGTGCATCTTAATCGGGTGAGGAGTGTTGAAATGCCAAGCTGGCTCAAAACGATGGAAGTCGAAGCACGACTTAGTGGCCTTATCCCCATGTCCTTGAAGTAATGCGAAAGCGGTTCCAAGGATGTGGGTTGGCGGGAAAGGAGTTAAGGTTTAGTGGGTAGGTGCCGTTTGGTAAGTCCCACACTCACCTTCGTTCCTTGTGGACTGCGTGCCCGTGTGTGCATCTCACGTGTATATATTTCAAATATATATGTGTGAGATGCATATAACGGGCTCGCGGTCCCCAAGGTTCGGATGTGGTCAGTGCATGAGCATTCGCCGTTTTTACTTCTTTGTTCTGCAGTTTTTCGAGTTTTTTACTCTTTTTTTAATGCAAATTTGCAAGTTGTGACTTTGTGTGTGCCTGGTGCGTTTAGGCAAACTGGTTTTGTTCGGAACGGCTTGTTTCTTGCATTCGACGGGATTAATTAATAATTGTCATTATTTATTTAGAGCAATGCGTGCGCATGCAGAGTGCAAGGAAGTGATTTCCAGAGGAGGACCTGAAGTGCTTGGGTCTTTCATGTGTGGCGTTTTGACCCATCCGGCTTGTGCGAATTTCAACATTAAAAAAAAACTTTTGCAAACTTCAAAAAGGATCAAACAAATTTATTCTGCACGAAATGCAAAGGGAAAAACGTCAGCGACAACGCTGCGGTGGTCGATGGTAGTTCGTTTTGCAAACCTGCAATTAATATTTGCAACACCGTCGGTCACAAGAGATTCTCTCTAAGATTAGAGACGTCGGAAATAAGCAACAGGCATTTAACGATAATATTCTTACCTCGATTCAAATGATTAAAGCAGACATTGCTGATAACACGAATCGGACTTTTGTATTCGAAGCTGGCTCAGAAATGGAAAAGGAGGATATGGCTAAGATTAAAACGGGGGCCATTGATTTAGAACCGGAAGTGGATTCACTTGTGCATGTGCTCAACGTAAACAAGCAGGCAGCCCTTCAAAATACTCTGCAGATTCATTATTTCCCTATGAAACCCTATGAACATCTAATCCCCAACATGGACTCGGTAGCTAAGGTTCTTGACGTTCCATTTGTAGGGGAAGATGTGTTCAAAATCTAGAGGATTATCAAGGAACCTGAACTCTTCATACCCTTCAACCCCTCTATCATTGTTGCGAAACTCGGAAATCAGCAACGGCGACACATACTCCTTGAGAGACGGAAGGTTCTTAGAGACTTCTCCACTGATAACCGAGGGTGGTCGAACAACGATAAACAGACTGTTCATCTACGCAAGGCCTTGTCATCTTTGAACAGGAAAATCGACGTCATTGCCCTGTGTCTCAGAAGAGACAAAATAATCAAGTATCTGCGGATTGTGGACAGAGAAATTTTTTGTCGCAAGGAGGATAGGTCTCTATGAATTTACCTGGCTAATCTGCAGAACTTTGAGGGACTAAGATAGCAACCACTGCTTCCTAGTATCATATTCTGTATGTTATTAGGACGGATTACGTTCTTCAAGAACATGTATTAAGCAAAATAATCTCGACTATATTCTGCTTTATTTTTATCTGAGAAATCTATTATTGTACTCGCAGTAACAGATTCAACAAAAAATACTACAATTAACAGTAGATTTATAGTAGTCCGGCTACTGGAAAAGCTAGTAAAAGCTATGTCCATTATTTTTCTCTGGAATTTGGAATTTTATCCAAAATTTGACCAGCTTATTAATTAATAAATTAGGTAATTAATTTTTGTGCTGATCAATATAAATAAAATATTTTTAAATAATAATAGAATGTAAATTTAATTGTTGATTTGACTCGATTTGAATGAACGTCATTTTTAACGCTCAGCAGTTGGCAGCTCTACCACATGTCGACAAAGTCGAGAAAGTAAACATAACCTGCAATAACTTGGCAACAGAATCATTATTTAAAATTTCGCGAGCTTCCCGAGTCCAGCAGAAGCTGTATTGCCAACCGTAGTCAACGCCACACCGCTATTATCATCTTTTACAACGGTATGTTTTGCTAAAATTAAGCTCAAATACCCTGGAAGCAAGTAAAAATTAGCAGTAATTCAAATTTCATATTATATTTTCTGTCTCCAAAACAGTTTTCCGAACAATATTCAACGTGTTCTAAAGCCAAAATTAACCATTTTTGGGGCCAGCGAAAGGCCTCTCCATAAGAGCCCATGTTATTTGTACGTCCTCAAACAGCGTTAATTCAAATTTTAACCTGGAAAGGGCCCATCAAAAAGGCATTACGTGAAAGAGGACATATTTCTTCGTAAAAAAAACTAATTTTGATAATTTTTCATCTGATAGATCCAATAGACGTACTACTTAAATGCTTTCACGACGATTCATTATGATAAATTAAAATTTTTCAGGGACTCGTCCAAAACTATCGTTTCGTTACTTTACGTTATCTAAAAAGTACCGAATCTTTTGTTTACTTTTCGTTACGTTTTGACAGATTGGAACAAAATTAAAAACGAAATTGTTATAACTTGATATTTTACCTGTCTGCCTTTTAATATTTACATCAGGTGCACAAGGATTCGAATAAACTATTTTTTCCAAAATACGCGTGATTAAAAAATTTCGTTACAATTTCGGTATTTTGAATAACGTAACCTAAGCCGAGTGAATATAGTTACGTTTTAGCAGTATGGAAACAGAACGAAAATCACGAAAGTATTTTGTTTCGCTTCGGTCGGATCCCTGAAATTTTTAATTTCAAAGCTTCTTCAAGTTTCAATCGTGTGCGAAACTATGAATGTTGCCGACGTTTCGTGAACATTGCAGTTCACTTCTTCAGGACTGACTCTAAACTGAAGTTTCAGGTCATGTTGTTCTTATATAGCATTCTCTACGATGCCTGTGATTGGCCAGAGCGCCCCATGGTGGGGACTGCTTGAACTTGATTGGCCAATCAAGTCTTTTTTAAAAACCCCGGGAAGACGGAAACCCAAATCGGATTGGTATTATATCCATTGTCCCTATTGATATTATTAGGGCGTTTCAAGATTTCGATTGCTTCACTATGTTTCCTTGGAAAAATATTGTACGTTTTTGCGATGACGGTTGTTTTGTTAAATAAGATGCTATATCCTGTTCCGATATGATGCTCAGCTAGTGCTGATTGCGTAAAATGTTTTAGCCTGACTTTACTCTCATGTTCCTTTACACATTGGATCACAGACCTCCCGGTTCCTCCAATACAGACTTTGCCACAAGAACAAGGGATTTTATATACTCCCGGATCACTGAAAGGTGCATTTTCTTATCTTTAGGGTTGTTTAGAAGTTTTCCTATTTTCGCAGGTGGCTTAAATATAGTTTGGATGTTGTGTTGATTGAGAATTCTGCCTATTTGTTCTGTAATACCTTGAATGTAGGGTACGATGGTGGTCGTTTTTCTCTTTTTTCCTTTAGTAGGTTGTGTTGTTAGTAGGTTGTAGATATCTGTTTGTATCGGTAGGTTTTCTGTAATTTTCATGTCCTAATGTGTTATTAGATCTTTTGTAAAGTAGTACGTTCAAGAAAGGCAATTTTCCGTTTGGTTCAATTTCCATGATGAACTTGATATTAGGGTGTAACTGATTGATGATATTGAAGAACTTGTGTAGTTCATCGAGTCGATGTCTCCAGATGACAAAAGTGTCGTCAACGTAACTGCACAAAAATTCGTGTTTAAGCTCGGATTTGTTAAAGATTTTAGTTTCTAGATTTTCCATGAAGATGTTGGCTATTACAGGTGAGATTGGAGTTCCCATTGCTGCTCCTGAGGTTTTTTCGTAGAATTGGTTATTGAAAGAAAAGTAGGTATTAGTGAGACAATGTTCTATTAAAGGTGTGAGATTAGAGGGGAAGCTTGCAAAAGATTCATTTAATAATATCGATTGTATCAGAGATTGGTACTTTCGTAAAGAGAGATACTACGTCGAAACTTACTAGGATGTCTTGGGTTGAATGTGAATCTGTTGTATCTTTCTGATGAAGACAAAAAAGTTTTGTACGTGTGTGATAGAATTTCCGGGTTAAACGCATCTCAGGGTACCATGGTACCTGACTAGGCCTAGCGACCCTTTTCTATTGTGCGGTGCTCCGCCTCGAGGGAGCTTGAACTCGAAGCTGGACGAAGCGCTGTGGTGCTCAACCGTAGGCTTCTGTGTATGTACGCGCGAGGGTACTTTTAAAATTTAAATGGCTCTGTTCCCACCCCTATTTCCACTGGAGGCTACTGACTGTGTACGTTGCGGTGGTAATGCAAAGTACGTAACATTATCGTTGGCTAACTGTAATTGCAAAGTAACGTACGTTAGATAAATTAATGAATAATCAAATAAATAATTAAATGAATAATTAAATGATGAATAATTGAATGAATAAATGTATTAATAATTGAATAAATAATTGAATAATTTAATAGATAAATAATTAATTAAATAAATAAATAATTAAATAACTAATTGAATGAATGGGTGGAGTTCCGAAAAGCGCTTACCTTCGATTAATTTGAAAGTCCGTATACGTATGTATTTTAACGTGCTGATCACATTGGAATTTGATCCGTTTATCATTGAAATTTAAATGTTGAGAAAATTCCTGTAGACGATGCTTTTAGCAATCTGGTGCATGATCAGGTACACCAGGGTCGGTGCAACTACATTTGAATTCGATCTCTTCATCAACGAACTTTAAATTTTGAGAAAATTCCTGTAGACGATGCT
>CAKNXH010061301.1:49123-67215 GCA_932178445.1 Andricus quercusramuli
TCAACGAACTTTAAATTTTGAGAAAATTCCTGTAGACGATGCTTTTAACAACCTGGTGCATGATAAGGTACACCCGGGTCGTTGTCACTTCCGGAGGAGTACCGATATTGAACACCTTTATACCGTCCGGACTCAATGACATACTTAAATCGTGTCCAAGAAGGTAATTATATGAAGAAATATTATGTTCTTATTATATAAATTGTGAATCGCCGATTATGTATAAAATATATATAATTTATTATATAGTGCCTATACATAATACATTATGTATAAACTATATAGAATTTTTCTGCCTGGGGTATTGTTTGGTTCATTGATTTTAATATAAATTTGCAGTATATATTGGTCTTGAAAATATAAATTATAGTATGACTATATACGATCGAAGTTTATATGTAAATAACTACGTATATATTTATGTTATATAATATACTCAATTGATCAAATGTGAAAGAAAACTTCTAATCATAAAAGATGGGCTTTGATTACATATTTCATACAATGAGTGTACGTATTATTTATAAAAAAAATATTAAAAAATAAAATAAAGTGATGAAAATAAAAAAAAAACAACGCATGCTTAATTGACAAGTGGACTAGGCCTACTGGGTTACATACTATGCATTACCACCGCAACGTACACAGTCAGTAGCCTCCAGTGGAAATAGAGGTGGGAACAGAGCCATTTAAATTTTAAAAGTACCCTCGCGCGTACATACACAGAAGCCTACGGTTGAGCACCACAACGCTTCGTCCAGCTTCGAGTTCGAGCTCCCTCGAGGCGGAGCACCGCACAATAGAAAAGGGTCGCTAGGCCTAGTCAGGTACCATGGTACCCTGAGATGCGTTTAACCCGAATTTCCTGTAAAAAGGATTTAGTTTTTTGGCGAGAAAGTGTGCTAGGTTGTAAGTTGGTGAGTTTATTGCGCTGTTTTGGAGAGATGGAATTAGTAGGTATTAATATACATAGATATTGTTTCGCTGTCAAGTTTTGAGTCTTTTAGGAGAGTTTTTGATCTGAAGGTTTGTTAGAAGGTTCATGATTTTGTTGTTATAGTCTTCTTTATTCATTATGACTGTTGCGTTGCCTTTGTCTGCGGGTAATATTATGATGTCTTTGTTCTCATTGAGTTCTTTAATTGCTGTTTTTTCTTGTTTTGTTAAGTTTGAGGAGGGAAGTTGGGCTTGGCGTAAGTTGTTGCCCGTCCTACGGAATATGTCATTCGCTTTTCCGAGTGAAAGGGTATATGGGCGTTTCCACGAAAAGTGTAATTTTTCTGTCACCGTGATATTATACGCAAACCAACACTAAAAATGGAAGTTGTATTGCATAAAAATTTACAGACAGACTCCCTGCAATAGAAACGAAAGCTTAAAGTCATTACGGACTCCCTCCTAAAAAGATACAAACTATAATAGTTAGAAAAATCGCAAAAATATACCTGCGTAATATTTGTTACCAGCTACAAATTGAACGCTTTGCATGCTCGCAGCTTTTCCGCGCAATGTTTGAAAATTCTGAGAAAAATCATGCTAGTTCAGTAGAGTTCAGCATGTTCATTGCTACTGAAATTTTACGAATTTACCACTATGCTTCGATTTATAACTCACCAAGAAAATCTCAAAGTCGTGTCACCGCTTTTACAATTCAAATGTCCGCTCCAAGGTCTGTCGTTGTGGAAAGTGTGCGCAAATACTCATGCCAAAAATCTTTCAATTTTTTAACAGATTTTGGTGGCCAGTAGACACCATATAAAGGAGAAAGATGTGCTCCTAAAGTTATCGAAGTATCATACATTCAAATATCGAAAATTTTGAATTTGGCGGAAAAATGTTCACTCCATCATCGTACTTTACTCCAAGAATATTTAAAGCACACTCTTATATGCTCAAGGAATTCGAGCAGTATGTTAGGGCGAAGAAGTTTACCATAGATAAATTTTATATCGCAGTGCACCCAAAAGTTATGCCCAATTTAAGGCCTCAAAAATCACGTGCATTTCGTGAAAATCAAAGTCAAAATTTGTATATAAATAGATTTTCTCCAAAATTTACATGTCAACAACAAAATTTGTTTTCTCAAAAAAGTTCTGTTTCATTGGAAGGAATAACTTTTGTCTGGAACTTTTTTGCAGTAATTTAGAATGTTTTGAAATATTACAAAAAATTGTCAAATATTGGAAAATAATTTTTTGACAGAAAGGTTTTTCTATTCAAAGGGCCCAACGTTTTTTACGAACTAACATCATATTAGTTAAAATAAAAAATAAAAAATCAATTTTATATCAAATTTTTGTCAAGTAAATCTGTCATTATGATAATAAGTTAACCCTTTTCTAACAAATTGAATTGGAGAATAGTTCAAAAAAATGTTTCTAATTTTTGCTGAAAGTATTAAATTAAAAATAGTTTTTTAATAATGAAAAAATATATTTGATACAATTTTTAACCAACTTTCAATGCAAAAATTGAATGAAACGTTAAACATCATTTCATTTGCTTACTTTATTGAAAGTAAATTTTTCGTGATACATCTTAATATAATTTCCAATACATTTTATGTGAGTAATATTAGAGTTTTATAATTTATTTATTCATAATATTCATATTTATAAATTTATAATATTTATTTATTTATAATATTATGTGGTATAATTTTGTATATTTAATAATATTTAGAGAATGAGAGTAGTTAGGAACAACTATGGCTCCCCAGACGGCTTCCTCCCACTCCTCGGCTATTTACCCAGACGTCTGGCGCCAGCCGGCGGCTGGTTGGGCCTTGCGTCGCTCGACGCTTGTGTTTGCTTATAGTCTAGGACTGTAGGACTGGAATGTAAGGAGTAGATTGACGAAATATGAAATTTCAGTGGTTTGTATACTTGAGTAGACTGAATGGAGTTTCGTAGACTGCATGGTGCCATATTTAAGGCTGTACTTATGGCTTCTTAGATTCTAGACTAGTACTGAAAGGGATACTTATTGTATTATATTGTATTGGAGAAACATATACACATCTTGGAATACCGTAAGCGAAAACCCAAAATGTGCATAACTTGAAAACGGCCCTTGGAAAAAGGTATCGCCAAATTCTCAGAAAAATTTGGGCTTCCGAATTATCTGGAAAGGATAAAATCCAGGCGACCAATATGCTGGCCGTTCCTATACTGCTCCACACGTTTGATGCAGTAAAATGGAACGTCGATAAGTTGAAACAACTTGATCGAAGCACACGCAAGATGATGACAATACAACGAAGTCTTCATCCTAGATCTTCCGTACCTCGAATATATCTCCCTCGCGATAATGGGGGTAGAGGATTGCTAAGTTTAGAGTGTCTTCATCGAAGAACGGTTCTGGATACAGCCTGGTCAGTTCTAAAAAGCATGGATTCCCTTATGCGACTCGTACATCAACATGAAGTCGCCAATGCTGCGGTGTTTCCATACCATGCAGCAGATAGGGCCGCAGAGGAGCTTGACCTCCCATTTAATTCCAGCGACATTACACATGGCCTAGCATCACTAACACCTCTGGTGCTCAAAAGTCTAAGAACTAAGAGAACATACTGAGAAACCCCTCCATGGTAAGTTCTACGGCATCATACGTAGAGAAGAGCTCTCGATGGGTCTGTCCAACATGTTTCTCAAGTCTGCTGGAGTGAGATCGGAGACCGAGGGATTTCTTTTCGCCTGTCAAGACGGCATCATAGACACCTTAGCGCATAATGAATGTACCTGTACGCGATACCAACTGCCGAGCGTGCAAGCAAGAGCCCGAAACACTTGGACATGTTCTCAGTGGATGCTCTAAATATGCAAACTGCGCGTACATAGAGAGACACAGTGCAGCTCTAAAAGTGATATGTTACCATCTTAGGCATTTCTATGGTGTTGATCTATTGCCCGTCTTGCCATACGCCCAGGGGGAACTCGAGTCAGCTGTGGAGAATGATCAGTGTAAGATCTACTGGAATTTCTCATTCTCCACCACTCAACGTATCAGTGCTACGAAGCCTGACATTGTCCTCCAAGATCTGAAGAACAAGATCATTTACGTGATTGAATTCTCGGCACCAGCCGATGGTAATATCACGGCAAAGAAGGGAGAAAAACCGGCGAAATATCAAGCACTTCTTTTTGAGCTGAGTAGGCTGTACCAAGGCTACAAAGTCCATCTTATAATTCTCATAATCGGCTGTCTTGGAGGTATGAAAGCTTCATTTATTAGCCAACTCAACAAGATTCCGGCTTGCCAGCATCAGGCTCATTTCATCGCGAACCGGATGCAAAAGGCTGTTCTCCTGGGATCACTCCATCTGGTCCGTCAGCACTGTTCCTCTTAAATTCTACAAAGATTGGTAGCTCTAAAAAAGTATCCAGAGGTGAAACTTCATCTCCAACTGTCTTGTCTGCCGCGTAAGGTCATCCGCAGCTAGAGACCTGACTCCAAGGAACAGTGTTGCCCGATGTTATCACGCGTAAATTTCCCGCTCTTGCTTACCTTCTAGGACAGAAGGAGCAGAAGCGGATGACGTACACATTCAAGTAGCTTTGGGATTGGTTTCTTTAAGGAATCATGATCGAAGCTTCCGGAGCCTACAACTTCTCATAATAAAAAAAAATAATACATGGTAGCTCTAAGAAAGCATCCAGAGGCGACTGGAGTCACCTTCAACAATCACGGCCGCTGTGCAAGGATAACAGCGGCGAAGCCAGACTGCAAACTACACCATGCTTCTAATTTTGTACCTACAACATCATCGTAAATGATTTCAAACAACGTATTGAAATAACTTATAACATTCTCAGCTCATCAGTCACTTGACTTAGTCCGTGGCTATGACGAAAAACCGAGTTCACCCGAAAAAGTTTGATAAACAATAAATAATAATAATAATACATGGTAATATTACATGGTAATAATAATAATAATTGGTAGCTCTAAAAAAGTATCCAGAGGTGAAACCTTCATCTCCAACTGTCTTGTCTGCCGCGTAAGGTCATCCGCGGCTAGAGATCTGACTCCAGGGAACAGTGTTGCCCGATGTTATCACGCGTAAATTTCCCGCTCTTGCTTACCTTCTATTACAGAAGGAGCAGAAGCGGATGACGTACACGTTCCAGTAGCTTTGGGATTGGTTTCTTTAAGGAATCATGATCGAAGCTTCCGGAGCCTACAACTTCTCTAAATACATGGTAGCTCTAAGAAAGCATCCAGAGGCGACTGGTATCGCCTTCAACAATCACGGCCGCTGTGTAAGGATAATCGCGGTAAAGCCAAACTGCAAACTACACCATTCTTCTAATTTTGTACCTAAAACATCATCGTAAATGATTTCAAACAACGTATTGAACTAACTTATAACATCCTCATCTCATCAGTCACTTGACTTAGTCCATGGCTATGAGGAAAAACCGAGTTCACCCGAGAAAAAGTTTGAAAAAAAAATAATAATATATACATGGTAGCTCTAAGAAAGCATCCAGAGGCGACTGGTGTCACCTTCAACACTCACGGCCGCTGTGTAAGGATAACAGCGGAAAATTCAAACTGCAAACTACACCATGCTTCTAATTTTGTACCTACAACATCATCGTAAATGATTTCAAACAACGTATTGAAGTAACTTATAACATCCTCATCTCATCAGTCACTTGACTTAGTCCGTGGCTATGACGAAAAACCGGGTTCACCCGGGAAAAAATTCGAAAAAATAATAATAATAATATAATGATAATACATAATACTAAATAATAATAAATAATAATAAATAATAATAAATAATAATAAATAATAATAAATAATAAATGATAATAAATAATAATAATAGCTGATTTATCAATTTGAATAATTTAATGAATTAAATAATTGATTAATTAATATTTTTTTTAAATCATTTTATAAAATTCGCAGCAGTGTGATCATTTTCTACCAGATTTTTGCTAAAAAGCCTGGTAAATTCACGCAAAGAAAAACCACTGCACATATGATACAAGAACATAATACAAAACTGACCACATACGTCCGAAGAGGAACTTTGTAACTCTGCTGTGTTCCATCGGAATAGGGTACAGTTGCCTCGCAGACGATAAAGATGTTGAGGAATGTGAGGCGGTAGGCCGTAGCTGTCATAGTACGTTCCGTGGCCATTTCGGTCAATATAAACCGCAACCCAATGCGATCCCTTTTTATTGTGTGGATCCGTGTTGAAAATCGAAGCAGCGGTCTCATCCACACCTTTGGTATCCGATCCGCAGGGAATGCACCAGTCGTATGCCGTGGTACTGCTTGAAGTGCTCGAAGAATCTGAAGGCTGTCCAACTCTATTTCCAGGTCTGCCAAGTCGAGGCAAATCTGTTAAAGGGCTATTTACCTCACTCGCAGTCCGATTGATTTTTTAAACAGAAATTTGTATGTTGTCAGCGACTGTCCTCGATGTCACCGCCGTCTCATGATTTTCAGTTTTAAAACGGACATTTTTTTCAGTATACTCTGACGTGTGATACCCCGGAGTGATATATCTTCTCGTCTTTGACTTTTAAGTCAGATTTTCAGTTTAGATGCGTTATTCACAGCACATGTAAAAAATGTTCCTTTTTTCACACAGTGATGTTTCCAGTTTTTTAAAAGTTGGACAGGTTAATTCCTCCAGATTAATAATCTGTCTACTCATAATATTTTGCAAAAGTGCAGCTTTCTCTCGGCCACGGGTATACAATTGACCAGCTGATTTTGTGAAATCGCGAAGATTCGAATGTAAAAAATTCGTAGGAGTATCTCCCTCAAACCACTCGATTCCATGAAAATAACAGGTGAGCCAGTTATTTTGTTGTTTCGCATCGCTACAGAGATCCGGAAAGGGGTGAGGTGGTGCTGCTATCCAATGTCCGATAAAGTTTTGATCCACTGCAATGACGGCCACTTCTTCTGCAATAAATTTATTTTCAAGATCGCGAAAGCCTTGAATATCAATCACGTAGTCCATAATATTCTTCGCACAATTGAAGTCTCGCTGATAATGCGTTTGAAGAAGACGGCGGTGACAAAGAGTTGCGTCTCGCGCACAAACGAGTAACCACGTAACGAAAGAACCGACTTGTAAGGCTACTTTTGAGGAAATGAAAGATGGTCTCTGAGTTTCAAAAAAAGACGTATATATGATAACGCATAGTGACCATTTTTCACACCATTGTACAATGTTTACACAGCTGCGTTTCGAGAGATAACACCGTAAGTGTAAAAATGTACTCATTTCCTGTCCAAACCTGTCCTAAGTAAACACAGGTGTACATTAGAATATCAGATATGTAAAATTCCGAGAAATGAAGACGGCGGAGGTAGTGAAAATGATTTATTATCCTCCAAAATCAACAATAACTTGTCTAGACGCGTCAATTTCCAAAACGTTATCATATTCTGCATATACGATACAATTTACTGTGTTGACAAGTGGTTCTTCAAAACGCACCTTTATTCGTAGACTTCCATGTTTTACGAGATTCCAGTGAGAATAACAATTTGCAGAAAGATCAGGGGTAAGACCAAAAGCAAACAGGCAGAATCCTTCCGGGTAATCGCTTCTATCAATGTCATTACCCTCATTAAGAAAGTGAATACCAGTGCGAGAGAAAAGAGTCTGATAAGCATCAACGTAAAGTTTTTTTTTGTCATAATCCGGCTGCAGAGGTTTCGAAGGTATTTGTGTACCATCGACTTAAAGAGATAAGAAATTAATCTTGTAATTTTGAAAGTTAAATGGATTAAGTGCTCTATTCCCATTAAGAGCTCTGTTCTCTACGAAACCGATAATTATTCTTTTAGGCAGCTGTCCGAGAATAACATTATCAAGAGTTTCTCCGTGAATACCGCCGTGTAAATCCGATAACAAGAGTGGATCTTGTTATCGGATATTTTGCTGTTCCTTGTGCTAGAGCTTTTGCGTGTGCTAGTAAAATTCCGAAACTTATTTTTGAACGACGAACAAGGAGGGACGCTTCCAAAATGTGTAAACTGCATGTCTTGACAGGATCCATTAGGCAAAAAGCATCTTTTGTACGTACGAGTCGAAGACGCATCTCGACTCCGTTGAGAAGAAATTTGTTCGTTTGAAAATGTCGCAATGCAGATGACCGATTGGATCTATTGTTTTGCCTGCACCAAAATAATCTCGACGGGTATCGAAGCCTGTATCTTCGCTGGACAAATCTTCCATTTTTCCTGCAGTATCTACACACCAGAGAGCGGAAGTCAGATGACTCTTTTTTGCAGTTGGTCCATAATTGAGCAATGTTTCCAGGTAGGCTCTGTACGCGTATGCATTGTTTGGAGGAGAAACGAGTTTTTGATTGAAATATACGTCCACCTGATTGAACATCGAATGAAGTAAGTTGTTTATCACGGTTACACTTTTCAGATCGGCTGCATTTCCAGAAGTTTCTGTCGGTGCTTCCAGCTTGACGCGTATACTGAGCATTATATGAGCGAGATCTATGTATTCTTCGCCGTGGCCTGGAATGACAAACCCTATCGGTGAATCGTCAGTCAGCGATAAAATGGGCTTGTAATGGACGCATTGCGAACTCTCAATAGATGTCTGAGTAGGTGGAAGAGAAAAAAGGTCTAATTCGGTTTTCAAACACTCGCTAGAATGTGAGTGTAAAAATGACATCATACAATAATCTACTTATTAGTCGCCAAAAATGTCCGAAATTGAACGATTTTTTCCTACACTAGATGTACGCTTTTGCTTCTTCTGTGTTTTCTTATTTTTCTTTGTATTACTACTATTTATTCTCTTTTTAGATTTCGTATTTTTCACCCCTTTCTTCTTCTTCTTTGATTCACGTGTTGCACTAACTCTCTTAACTTTTTTTTTCCATCTAAGCCCTTTTCTAAGCTCAATGACACTCCCAAGACCACGATCTCCGGACAACTGAGCTCCGCAATTTTTTACACCAAATTTATAACCTGATCCATTCATAAGATTATCAATTTTATCTAAAGCTTTTCTTTTCAATTTTCGGCCAGATTCATTAATACGAGAGTTGAATGCCTGCTTGAGTGCTACTTTTCTATCGACATCATTTAAAACATTAACACCTGTCCGAAGTGCCTCCTTTCCAACTGTACGTGCACCTCGCGCTAATATCGGCAATACACGTCGACAACGTTTTCTACACCTAGAAAACTTCCGATTCCATGACCTCTCTGATAGGACGATCCGACATAAACTTTTTATATTCCCCCTCCACCTACTTGTGTTGTGTAGTAATCTACGTAATAACTCATTATTACTAGATTATATAATTTTTACTTCTTCTTCTTCCCTTCTCTAAACAATTTTTTTTAAATAGAAGTGTCACTGTCAGAGTGCCAAACTCGAATGGTATAGGAAGTCCAGCATGATCTCTTATATCTATTTCTATCGTGCGAAATTGAGTATGAAAAAGAGAAATGAAATTCGGGGAGGAAAACTGAGTAACTTGCGTGGATGCAAAAATGTAATTTCAAGTGTCAACAGGAATAATACGTAAAAGCGGTATTTGCACATTGTCTGTAATATGAGGTTCGCAAATATCGCAATAAACAAACATTTTCTGAGGTAAACCACGAGCCAGACCTGGAGGGTGATTAGCATAATGAGAATTATCTGATATTAATTGTTGTGGTTCAAATCCAAGTATGCAAAATACTTTTTCACTTATTGCAAGAAAATAACGACCTTTCATATCACAATCCTCTTGACGAATTTTTCCAACTCCGATATAGCAATCTTTGTCTTTTTTGAAAACCAAGCCTACGTGTTCTCTAGCAATCGTGGTCTGGTTTATCGCTCGGACGAGATCGTTTACCTGTGGGTACACACCAGATCGAAACTCGGAGACAATAGGGCTTAACCATTTACCAGTCAACATACCTGCTGTGTATTTATCTCTAATAGCATTGTCATTAAGCTCAGACAACTTGGCCTCCCCTTTAAGAACGTAAGGAGGCAAATATTTAAGAAGTAAATCTTCACCGTCAATTTTCGCTTCTTTCATTCTTCTCTCATAATTTTCTTCATTTTTCTCTTCAACGATACTACTACTACTACTACTACACTTACTACTACTACTACTACTACTATATACTACTACTATATACGGTATCTCTAGGATACCAGGTTGCCTTCTAGAGTATGCAGACCTTACCCCCGCATGCGGGGCTCTGCGGGGGTGGACCTTTATTTCCCTAGCTACTCGTGGGAATTAAATGGAGAATGTACTAAATTTAAACCGAAGTGTGGATGAGGAGTCGGAGGGAGAGTATGGTGATGTGGAGGAACCTGACATGAGTCAGGGGTCTTATGGAGAAGCGGAGAAAGGGATGGCGGAAGGTAAAGCAATCTTTGAAGACTTGTTTGCGGTACTGCACGAGATGCAAGATTTTTGCGATACAAAGCGAAATATGTTCATGCCTATTAGGAATGGACTGAAGGAGGCGATGGATTTAATGACGGAGCTGGGAAAGAAAGTGGGTCGCGCCCATAATACCTTCCAAGCGGCGATAGAAGATTACGGAGTGGAGGTTGCGAAAAAAGAAAGGAAGAAGGCGAATGCTAAGATGAGGGAAACGATGAAAGAAACCAGTGGAGCGGGGACTCAGACAGAAGAAGCAATGGAAACTCCCGCTCGGAAGCGCGAACGGGAGTCCACTCCGAGTCCCGTTGAGGCTGGCTCCTCCAAGCAGGCGAAATTGCTCCAATTGCTAACGGGAAGCAAAGTGCTCGTGAAATGAGCACCATATAATTATAAATACAAACCACGAAGTAATAGTAAGGAGAAACCACGCTAATGCATTCGTAGCGGCAAAGCATGGCAACTTTTTCGGAATAGATGAGGGGGGCTTTCCTAATGTGTGAGTGAAATATCTGCGATAGCCGAGATACGAGTGTCATGGCGGTCAGTCAAACCCGCGGCAAAGCAAATATTGTTTACTTGCCGGTGACGTGCCGTGATATGTAATTTTTTTGTCGTGGATCATCTTGAAGAAGATAATTTTATATGTCAAAGCCGTAAGTATTTCATGCATAATTTTTTTTGGAGTTAGCTTGCATGTACAGTTTCCAAAAGTGTTTTTTCTTCAAGTCGAACAAAAGGATTTATAGGTTAGGTGGTGCAGATTGTAATTCCGTAATTTTCGTAAATTTTAATTGAATGTGTCAAAGTAAATAATAATGCACGTTAACAGTAATAACATTCGTTATAATAATTTTGTAGATAATGTGCGTTATACGCGGATGCACGATTAATAATGAAGAATGTGAGGTACAAGGGTGTCGGGAATGCGGACCCGGTATCGCACAGTTTTCTGTTTGCAATGTAAGTATGGTATTATTTAAAACAAAAGTCTTTTCTGCAAGTATAACGGGGATGTGATATGTGTAAAAAAACAGTGAAATCTAAATTTTACCATATTCTACTATGTCTGTGTTAGCCTATATATTAAAATGTGGTTTACAAATCATCACAACCTGCTTACATTTGTATTCAAAAAATGACCAGTTGACTCAATTACGTATTTCAGTTTTCTAGAAACATCTCAGTTTCTTCAAAAATAATTGATGAAAGTAGTAACTAATTGCAGCCACCTTTTCCCTACAAATAATAAAAGTTACGATTCTTATGTACTTTTAATGCACTTATGCACTATATAAAAAGAAGATTAATATTCTACCAAAAATACGAATTTTCAACGAAATACATACTAACAAAATAAACTAATAATGCTAATTTTCAACTAAAAATTAGCATTTTCAACAAAATAGTTAAACTTCATACCAAGGAGGCGAATCTAAAAAAAAAATCGATTATTAACCAAATAGTTGAATTTTCCTTCAAGAATTTTAATTTCCTATAAAAAAAGTTAAATTTTTAACAAAATACATGAATTTCCAACTAAAAAATATCAATTTTTAACCAAAAATGGTGTGAGTATATTTTAATTTAAAATATTAATTATCAACCAAAAAAACAAACCAAATTTCATACAAAATAGTTATATTTTCAACCAAAGAGATTAACCCTTATGAAAAAGAAGTATTGGAAAGTATTGGATCCACTACTTACCAATACTTCTTTTTCATAAGGGAATTTTCAACTAAAATGAGGAATCTTTAATTTAAAAAATAAGTTTTCAACAAAGAAATTACATTTTTAATTAGAAAAGTTAAATTTTGAACCAAAAAATGGAATAGTTACATTTTTAGTTAAAAAATTATATTCAACAAAACAAACGAATTTTCAATAAAATAGTTGAATTATTAGCTAAATTTTTTATTTATTTTCAACCCGAAATTATGCATTTTTAACCAAAATAGTTTACTTCTTAACCCATCAAGACGAGTTTTCTATAAAGTGGTGTGATTTTTAATTCAAAAATATTAATTTTAACCAAAAAGATGAACTGTTAACCAAATAGTTGAATTTTTAGCTAAAAAAATATCACACTTGAATTCATACAAATAATCAAATATTCAACAAAATAGTTCAAACCTTAAGCCTGATTTTGAATTTACCTTTAATTCATTAAAGAAATAACTAATTCTGTCATTCATCTATACAAATAATAATCAATTATATCAATTGAAAAACTATTAAATATTTAAAATACACAGTTAAAATTGGTAAAGATGGAAGATGAAAATTTTTTTAAATTTGTGGTATTGAAATTTTGTAAAAATTTGTGGCATATAAGTTTCAAATTTATTTTTTGTTTATTGGTTTTGTAATGTCATTGTTTTATTTCCAGCAAGAAAGATTAAATACGTGGCAAGATTCTATTGCTAAACTAGCCGAAGTGCCTCAAGTTTTGAAAAAAGGCGATAAAGTTTGTGAATTTCATTTCAACTCTAACTTATTCATCCGAGGAAACCGTTTCCGCAAATCATATCTAAAACCACGAGCCATTCCCACGCATTTTCCAAAAGTGCCTGCGCCAGATTTGTATATAGACATTGCAATTAGGCATCAAGCATATTAGCATAATAATGGAGAGAAAATAATGTGGATATATACAAACTATACATTTGAAAGTGAAAAACACGTCTTTTTGTCAAGTAATTTGGAAGTTAATGTACGTTTATATCGTTTATATGGACTCACCTAATGTTTTGTATTCTTTATAATAGAAATTTTATTCATATGTTCTTATTCATTTCAGATTTTTCTTCAGTCGAGAAAGGTTTCACTGCAGTCATGCAAAAAGATTAGAAATACCGAAGATATGGTGAATTTGTTGAAAATATTATTCCATGCGAAGAGGCTGGTAAAGGAAAGAGGTAAATTTGATAGTGTTACTTATAAAAATCAATGAAAGAGAATTTCATGTTTTCTTTGAATTCCTTTTTTCAGGTCTAAACATTGCGTGGGATACGTGCCCATGAAGATTCAGCACAAGTGTGGTCCTCAAAGCATAAGATGTCTTCCATGTAAGAAACTTAAAAAATATTTGCAACAAGATTATAAAAAGAATAGTATTCTTCAATCATTGAAAGAAAAGTTAGATAAGAAGAAGAAGCTTTGCAAGGTAGTTGTAGAATCTAGAAAAAGACTTTGCAAGAAGGTATGATAAATTATAATAAATACGGAAAGATTCGATGCTACATAAATATCGAATTACCAAGTAAAGTTGAAATTCAGGGTGGTCGCTGGACCGGGAAATGACAGTGAATTTATTTATTGACCAGGAATTTTACAAATGTTTACAAGATAAATGTATCCTATCACTTTAAGTATCGTGATCAACACGATTCAACGTTTAATTGTTTACTGATAAAAAGAACAGCTAAATATTAGCAATATTTGACTGTTGAATTGAATACTTATTAATGTACAACAAATTTTCGTAAGTCAAACCAGTCATTCAAATAATTTGAAACGAAATATACATTTTTGCACATTTCAAACAAAAGTTCAAAAAGCTGCTTAAAAATTGTGAAAACTTAAATTGTGAGAAGGTCTATTCATTTTGAACAATACTTAAAAGTTTTGAAATAATTCCAAAAAGGATTTAAAATTTGAAAAGATTCAAAAGAATGAAAAATAAAATGTTAATTTTTGATGATTTTGAAATGAAAATTTGAAGCTATTTAAAAATTTTACAAGTTTGTAAGATAAGAAAAATTGCCATAATATTCCTGGGAAAATTAAAAAGCTTTTGTTATTAAAGAAAAAATAATGTAAAGGGCGTTGAAATCAGAACACAACCTCAAAATGGAATTCAACTGGATCTGAATCCTTGAACTGTACAATCTATAACAGTTTAAAAGGTTTCTAACTGCATTTAATAACAAAATTTTAAATATAAAAGTGTTAATATCTCCCATTTTAGATGCGTAAATTATTCATTATTAGGATACAAAATTTTGTTATTGAAATATAATTAAACTTCTATTTTAAAATATTAAAATCAAGATTTCCCCTTTCAATGCTTTGATTTGCCGTTCGGAGTTTAATTTTATTGAGCGTGAAACATTTTTGCGAACCGGACCACCCTGAAATTGTATATAATTGGAATTTAGTAATGAATTTGATTGATCATTGTCGTTGGTAACTCAAGACCCTTCAAGAAAAGTGTGCTGAAACTTCTGGAACAGCCTTAAATGAGGCAATTTCTACATTATCGGAAACGCAAAGAATGGCTGTAATGGCTTGCTTTGAAGCAGCAAAACTTGGAGACAAGAGAAGCATGCGATACACAAAGCAATGGGTGTATGAGTGTATCCTATTGCGTATGAAAAGTAAAAAAACATATAGGCACTTGAGAGAACACAAAAACCTTAGTGTTACGTGCTAACGTCTTTGAAATTAAAAAACAAGGAATGAAACCATTTTCTGTTAATATACAATTTATTCAATCTTAAAGTATACAAGAAAAATTTGAAGGAGGACTTTGAAATAATTGCTAGCTGACTCTCGAGACGAAGTGGAGAGGTCAGCTGCTCGAATTGTAATGCTGTACACAGTTTGACGAAGGACGCAAGTACCCGGTTTTTCGGTTCTGCTTACCCGAAGGGCCCTTCCGATCGATTCCGGAAAAGCACGAACGGGAAAAACTTCGAATTTGAAAATCTAGTTAAAGGCGGTTTAGGTAGGTTGCTGCCCACATGGACTGGCAAACCAAGAATTTCTAAAAGAAAATAAACCCGCTTGGATGACAATAAAGATGGTTCGTGTTCGAGAAAGATTCGAAGAGCTTAGAGCTGTAAAATTGAAATTATATTACAGGGAATTTGAGAAACGTTCAACAGCTTAAATTGTAAATATTATCCTAAATTTCAGGCCTAACTTATATAATTATATAGGCTCTTGGCAGGCAGATGTTTCGAAGACAAACTATAAAATCTATTTTAGCTATTTTGAAGAATAAGTATAAAAAATATTGTTGCGAAGGAACATGCCGACCCCCTTGAACTATCTATGTTCAATGGATGGAAAAGTGATCTGATAATATAGCTATTAAATGAATTGATTGAATTACAGAGTTACGAATATATTTCTGTTGTTTCTTGATAAAATTCAAAATTATTATCAGTGCGAACTGATTTCAAAACATGAAATTAAAGTTTACGTGGTTTCCTAAATAACTATAGCATTAAAATCTAAAGCGTACGTCTAGTTGATAATGATAGAAATATCGAAAAGCGATTTAAAATATTATTTCAATTTAACATTGCTTGACATGCAGTTCCAAATAAAAACATTAGCTATCAATTGGAAGAGGATGAATCTGCTTCAGTGATCGCTTACAGGTACCAGATGCTGTTTGCAAAACTACCGAACGCACAACTGCGTCGTCTCCTGGGTGTGTGGCAATAATGCGCCCCAGTTTCCACATCATTGGTGGAAGATTATCTTCCTTGATAATCACCAAGGTCCCTAATTTGATGTTACTCCGATCAGTTTTAGTCTGCCACTTGTTTCGCGAGATGAGTTCATTCAGGTACTCCTTGTACCAACGATCCCAAAAGTGTTGACGCATCTTCTGTGCGAGTTGCCAACAAGTCAAGTGGTGAGCTGGAGTGTTGCGCAAGTCTGTTTGTGGCAAGCTAGTCATGGAAGTACCGACAAGGAAATGACCTGGGGTTAAAGGGAGCAAATCATTTGGATCAGGGGATAGTGGAGTGAGAGGACGTGAATTTAGGATAGCTTCAATCTCAACCACGTATGTGTGAAGCTGCTCATATGTCAAAAGTGAATTTCCGGCTACTCTTTTGAAATGATTTTTGAATGATTTCACAGATGCTTCCCACAGGCCCCCGAAATGTGGAGCTCGAGGGGGTATGAAATGCCAGTCAATACCCTTTGACGTTAAATAATTCGTTCCCTGATCATTATGCTCAAAGGATTCAAGCTGTTTGTAAAGATCCTTTAATTCGTTATTAGCACCGATGAAATTAGTTGCATATCTGATGAGACTGATTTAGAAAGTCCTCTACGAGCGAAGAAGCGTGACAAGCAAGCAATGAAAGCATCTGAAGTCAAATCGCTCGCGAGTTCTAAATGTACTGCTTTGGTGGCTAAACAAACGAAAATCGCTACGTACGTTTTAAGTTTGGTTCGATTTCGATGTCGATGCTCCTTAATATAGAATGGTCCACAGTAATCTACGCCCGCATGCTCGAAAGGTCGTACAAAAGAAAAGCGATCCTTAGGCAAACTCCCCATTAAATAATTTGTTCCGCGCAGCTTCGCTCGAAAACATTTAACGCATTGATGGATAACGTGCCGAGTCGCGTTACGATCATCGATAGGCCAATACTTCTCGCGAACACCGTACAGCGTTGCCTGAGCTCCGGCGTGATAACGTTTGTTATGCTCATCACGAATAATAAGATTCGTAATGTGATGTCGTTTCAGAAGGACGATTGGATGCTTTTGTGATTCAGGTATATTCGCGTTGACTAGTCTTCCTCCAACTCGGATAATACCCTGATCTAGAAAGGGATTTAACCTAAAAAGAGAGCTTTTTGAGCTGACATTTTCGTTCCGCGATAATGCAGTTCCGCGGAAAAGGTTTCAGCTTGCGTTAATCGAATAATCACGTGGGAAGCGGTTTCGAGTTCTGCTTGTGACAGTTGACCTTTTGCCCTGGACCTTTCGTCCTTAGTTTTTGCATTATTGAAAAATCTAAAACAATAGGCGACAACGTGCTGAGTTTTTTGGAATTCGCTAAATTTTTCTAAAATATTTACTCCTTTTTGGGTAATCTTTAAGGACACGTTTGATTTAGGTTCGCGGCTTTCTGGAATTTCGGTCGTCTTGAAAGTAAATTGTGGCCAAGTTTCAGTATTTTGGCTAAGCCATTCTGGACCGTGGGACCAAAAATTGTTTTTTTTAGAAATTCCTCTGGACCCTGCCCGCGAGAAATCAGATCCGCAGGATTGTCTTGAGTGGGTACGTGGCGCCACTCATGGATTTTAGTTTTTCCTGAATTTCTGCTACACGATTGGCAACGAACGTCTTTAACGTGTGAGGTTCCGTATTTATCCAATTAAGTGCAATTGTCGAGTCCGACCAAAAACATGCCTTTGAAAATTGCATTTGCAGTGATTGTATCGAGACACTGTACAATTTTGCTAGTAAATTGGCAGCACATAATTCCAACCGAGGTAGTGTCGTTGTTTTTATCGGCACAACTCGCGATTTTGAGCAAATGAGAGCACAATGGTGCTGACCTTGATCGTTGGACAATCGAAGATAAAGGCAAGCACCGTAAGCTTTTTCACTTGCATCGCAAAAACCGTGGAGTTGGAGTTCGGCTAGATTTTTAATTGTAATGCATCGTTGGAATTTAACATTATTCAATAGCGGTAATTTGTCTCGATATTCAGCCCAAGTCTCTTTGATCTCATTTGGGACGGGTGTGTCCCAAGTGATTTTACATTTCCAGAGTTGCTGAATCATTATTTTTGCTCTAACTATAACTGGACCCAGCAATCCTAAAGGGTCAAAGAGCTTGGCAGTTTGAGACAAAATTACTCGCTTTGTTATTGGATCCTTGGAAGTTGGTAACTGGACGGTATATAAAATGGTATCAGTGCTCGC
>CAKNXH010061302.1:4349-20734 GCA_932178445.1 Andricus quercusramuli
CGTCAAAGCTTTCTAAATTAAACATAATAATTGAATAACTAGAATCTCAAAAAATATGTATAACAAATTAGTGATACTGAATACATATTCCGAGTTGATTGTTAAAAAAATGCATCTCGCCTCGGAAGGGCCGCAGTGCGCGAGTACTCAGTCGAGTATATTGCGCAATATTATGCACTATACTAATTAAAATTGTTTAGATGCACAAGCGCATCAAGGTGGAGAAGCACACTGGTCACGGAGATTCGCCACCCGTAGTTCATCATCAGGCTCGTGAATCTTCTCCCAGCGAAGACAGCGACAGTTCTTCCAATGCTTCACACGTAGGGCCTCCGAAAATGACTCTCTCTGAAAGGTATTCTTCATCATACTGCTATTTTCACCAAACATCAATTATATAGTTTACCCAGGGTGTCTAGTGTCCCGGAAATCCTTGAAAACCTGGAAAAGTCCTGGAATTCGTTTTTACCTGGAAAAAACCGGGAAAAGTCCTGGAATTTTCCTCATGGTTCTGGAATTTTTGATCTTTTAAGGCCATGTGACGAGTGGGTCACGTGACCGGATTCCTACCTTACCGACACTTTTTTTATTTGTAAACTTATGTTCACACGATTGGCCACATCGAGTTGAAAATTTGAGATAATAAATGAGAAGCACTAAGAAATGAGGCTCTGGTCCTAAATTGTTATGATTATGAAAAAAAGTTGTTTTTTTGTAAATAATTTTTTTTTCTTTTTTCATAATTATTGAAATTTAGGACCAGAGCCGCATTTCTTAGTGCTTCTTATTTATTATCCCACATTTTCAACTCGATGTGGCTATTCGTGTGAACATAAGTTTACAAATAAAAAAAGTGTCGGTAAGGTAGGAATCCGGTCACATGGCCTTGAAGAAAAAATATTTTTTAAAACTTTTTCTATGCTGAACGAAAAAAAGATTACCTTTTAAACAAGAAACTGTTTATTTTATCACGGTGAAAATCACGAAAGAATTTTATTATTTGGTTGCAAATTCAACAATTTTTATTAAAAAGTCATACTTTTTATTTGAAATATCTACTATTACATTATTCGTTGAGAATTCATATTTTTTGCTAAAAAAAATCATCTTTTTGGTTGAAAATGCCGTTTTTTTTATTGCCGTAATTTTTTAGTTAAAAATGAACTTTTTTGATGAAAATTAATATTTTTTGGTTGGAAATGCTGACTTTTGGCTTGAATGTTCAACAATTTCTTTGACATTTTTTTCGGTCTTGGATGAAAAATCTTTATTTGTTAAAAATTCGTCTTTTTGATTAGAAAATTCGTCTCTTTGGTAGAAAATTAATAATTTCGGATTGAAAATTCAATTGTTTTGTAGACAATTTTTTGTTTGTTTCTTAAAAGTTGACCTTCTTTATTAAACATTCATTCTTTGGTCGCAGAATGGCAGATTCATTAATTTAGTTGAAAATTCCTCTCTTCGGTTAAAAATTCAGCTATTCAGTTCAAATCTATTTGACTCAAAATTAATCATTCTCAGTTAATAATTAAATTATTTGTCTATAAATTGGCGTATTTTGTTGAAAATTTGTCTTTTTTGGTAGATAATTAATTTTCTTTGAAAATTCGTCGTTTTGGTTAAGAATTTATCTTCTTAGGTTGAAAGTTAAACTATTTGGTTAAAGATTAAAAATTCAACTATTTTATTGAAAATTAGTTTGTTTTTTTGTTGTAAATTCATCTCTTTTTTCTTAGAAAATTTATTCTAGGTTCATTTTGGGTTTAAAATTGATCGTTTTCAGCCGGAAAATCAACTATTAAATTTTTCATTAAAAATTCACCTTTTCTGGTTTAACATTCAACCTTTTGGTTGAACTTGAACTAATTTGTTAAAAACTCATTTTATCTGTTGAAAATTGAATTATTCTGTCAAAAATGATTTTTCTTGAATTAAAAATTTTGTTGCTGAGAATTTAACTATTCCAGTATTGGTTGAAAATTATTTTTTTTTTTCAGTGAATTTATCATTTTTTGGTAGAAATTAAAAATCTTCCTAATTGAAAATTCAACTACTTCATTGAAAATTAAACTACTACCATTCCATTTTTTGATGGAAATTTATCGTCTTTAGTAGAAAATTAAACTATTCGGTTGAAAATCTATGTTATTATTGGTTTATTTTGTTGAAAAGTTGTCATTTTTTGGTAGAAAATTAATTTTCTTTGTTGAAAATTCGTCGTTTTGGTTAAGAATTCATCTTTGCAGTTTAAAAGTTAAACTATTTGGTTAAAAATTCAACTATTTTGTTGATTTTTTTTAAATTCAACTCTGTTTGAAAATTTAAGTATTTTATTGAAAATAAATTTTGTTGTTGAAATACCAACTACATATTTAATTTTTCGTTGAGAATTCGTTTTTTTTGCCGAACATTCCAATTTTCGTCTTGCAAATTCAACTGTTTTGTTGAGCATTCGCCTATTTTGACAGAAAATTCCTCCTTTTGGATTTAAAATTCACCATTTTTGTTAAAAATTAAACTGTCTTCCAAAAAATTCAATCATTTCGTTGGAAATGCAACTGTTTTTAGTTGAAGTTTAATCTTTTCTGTTTAAAATTCGATTATTTAGTTGAAAATTCATCTTTGTAGGTTGCAAACTCAACAATTTGGTTAAAAAATCAACTCATTTGTTGACAATTTCATTATTTCATTGCAAATAAATCTAAATTAGCTAAATTATAAACAGCAAAAAAATATTGGATTTCAAAAGTTTCATTAAATTGTTTTTAAAGCTGAAAAAAAGATAAACTTTGAATATTTCCTATTTATGTTCTACTCAAAGATCCAGCAATGATCTGAGACGAAATTTTTCGTTTAAAATTCGTATTTTTTGGTAGGAAATTAATTTTCTTTATTGAAAATCACCCTTTTGTTTTAAAATGCATAATTTTATTTGAAAATTCATTTTTTTGGTTCGAAATTTACCTATTTTATTGAAAATTCGTCTTTTTCGGTTGAAGATTCCGCTCTTTTCATAGAAAATTCAACTATTTGCTTAAAAGCTCAACAATTTGGTTGAAAAATAACCTATTTTGTTGAAAAATCGTCTTTGAATGAATTCTACTGTTTTTTATATTAAATTAAAATCTTTTTTGGTTATCATATCAATATTACATTTTTCGTTAACAATTCATCTTTTTTAGCCAACAAAATATGAAATTGTTACTTTTTGGTTACTCTATTTATTGTTTAAACAAATATATATCATAATAAATACATATATTTTTACAAAAACATTCCAGAGTGAAATAAACGTATACTTTTTTAAATTACAGAGTTTCTACAGGTCAGATTATTTTTGGTATAAAATTAGAATCCTTCTTGGTTGAAATATCAAACGTCGCCTTTTTCTTTGAAAAAAGGAATCATCTTTTTTTGTTGAAAATTAATTTATTTAGTTGATTCGTCATTTTAGTTGAAAACCTTTTTTTTCTTGTTCAAAATTTAATTGTTTTAACTGAAATTTTTACTCGTACATGGTTAAAATTCCTACATTTTATTGAAAATTTGAATTTTGTAGGTGAATATTTAATCTCTTTGGTTAAAAATTCCTTTAAACATTGAAATATTTTATTAAAAATTCACGGACTTTATTAAAAATCCATCTATTTTGGTAGAAAATTCATCTTATTGGTTGAAAATTGATCTTTTTGTTTAAAAATTAGTTTTTTTCTTACTTAGAATTAACTTTTTTTCACTGAAAAGGTGACTGTTCTATTTTTTATCGAAAACTTATATCATTAATAGAAATTTAATCTTCTTGATCGAAAATTATACTATTTTGTTGGAAATTTACTTCATTTTCATTGAAAATTAATTTTTTAAATGAAAATTCAATTATTCGTTGAAAATTCGTCTTTTTGGTAGTAGAGTACTCTCATTAGTTGAAACTTCATATTTTCGGTGAAATATTAATTTCTTTGGTGGAAAATTTATCTATTTTGTTGAAAATTCGTTTCTTCTTTGGCTGAAAACTTATTTTACTAACTAAAAATTTAACTTTTTTGTTTCTGCTAGAAAATGTATATTTTTAGTGCAAAATTTACCTTTTTTGATAGAAATGTAATCTTCTTCGTTGAAAAATTATGCGTTTTGTAGAAAATTAAACTAATCTATTTTTTTAAGAATTCATTTCTTTCATTGAAAAAGCACTATTTAGTTCAAAATTCGTTTTTTTTTTTAATGGAAAATTCATCTTTTAGGTTGAAAATTCATCATGTTGATTAAAAATCAATTTCTTTGTTTGAAAATTCGTTTCTTTTTAGTTGAAAATTGGATTTTTGAATTGAAGATTTAACCATTTATTTTTGCTTGAAAGTTTATATTTTTTAGTTGAAATAATTAATTTGGTTAAAATTTCGCTTTTTTTTAATTTTAAATTTACAGTTCTAATTGCAAACAGAAACATTACTACTATTTTTGAATGGTAAATTTACCTTTTTTAGTTGAAAATTTATATATTTTATTGCAACTCTATTTTGTAGAAAATTCAATTAACATTGAATTATTTTGTTGAGAATTTTTCATAAATTTTTCATAAATAATACATAAACAATCAATATGAAATAATAAATACAGGTATAAAAATCAAATTGTCAAATATTTCACAAAGATTTCAATGATTTTCCAAAGATTTCACAAATATTACCAAATATTTCAAAAATTCATTTCAGGTAGATTTCAAAGATTCCACAAAGATTTCAATAATTTTCCAAAGATTTCACAAAAATTTCAAATATTTAGCACAGATTTTACTTTCTCAAATATTACCAAATATTTCAAAAGTATTTTAAATCATTCGCAAAGATTTCCAAAAATGTCGTAAAAATTCGTACGATTTCCCGAAGATTTAAAAAGTTTCATAAATATTTCGCAAAGATTTTGGACAGATTTAAAAGATTTCACAAATACTTTAATTATTTCACAAAGATTTCCGATAGATTTCAAAGAGTGCACCTAGTTTTCAATGATTTCACAAAGATTTCAATGATTTCCCAAAGATTTTAAATAGTTAGCAAAGATTTCACGAAGACTTCAATGATTTCTCAAAGATTTCTAAAGATTTCAGAAAGATTTTTCGAAGATTTCAATAATTTCCTCAAGATTTTTTCAAAGATTTCACAAATAAACTGCCGGTCAAAAGTTTCCGGACACCTGTTTTTCGATGACTGGCAAAGTTCTCTTAATTTCAATTATGTCAGAGCAAAAAACAATTTCTTTGAAGGGTTGAATGCTCTCAAAATTCTGTATGAAATTAGCCAGGGATGAAGCCAGCTTGTCTATTTTTCAAGTAGATATTGCAAAAATAGTGTAAATTTCAATGTGTTCTTAAATTGTCAAGAACTTCCGTAATAATCAATATTTTTAATGTTCTTGGGCTCATTTTAAAGCTATTTTTTTCATCTTATCTGTAGGTAAATAAAAATAAAACATTCAATACATTTATATTTTAAGGGACTTCTATAGAAACTTTATGGTTATATTTTTCATACATTTACAAACTATAAAAATAACTTAAAAATTGCAAATTTAAGGAAACCTTGAGATTTACACTGTTTTTGCAATATCTACTCAAAAAATAGACAAATTGGCTTCATCCTGAGCTCATTTCAATGATTTCCCAAAGATTTCACAAAGATTTCAATGCTCTCCAAAAGATTTCATTAATTTCACAAATAATACTAAATATTTCAAAATTATTAAAAACATTTAAAAAATATTTCCAATTATTTTAGAAAGACTGCAGTGATTTCCCAAACTCTTCAAAAATATTTCGTAAAGATTTTACATAGATTGAAAAGATTGCACAAAGATTTTAATGATTTCCAAAAGATTTCAATAATTTCACAAATATTTCAGAAAGTCTAGAATTATTTCCCAAAGGTTTCAAATATTTCGCAAAGATTTTAGATAGATTTCAATTATTGCACAAAGATTTCAATTATTTCTAAAATATTTCCATAAATTCACAAATATTACCAAATATTTTCAAAAGATAACAATGATTTTCCAAAGACTTCAATGATTTTCAAAAGATTGCAATAATTTCGCAAAAACTTCAAAAATATTTCAAAAAGGGTGCAGTACACCAGTTTTTAAAACATTTCAAAGATTTTAAACGATCTGAACATTTTTCAGAAGATTTAAAAAGATTTCACAAGGATTTTAAATATTTCAACCAAATAATTGAATCTTTTAGAAGATAGTTGAATTTCAACAACAAATTTTCAATCCAAATAGATGAATTTGTAACCAAAAATTATGACTTTTTATTAAAATACTTGAATTAAAAAAAAATCAGTTGAATTTTCAAACAAATAAAATTTTATAGCTAGGTAGATAAATTTTCAAACTGAACGGACGAATCTTCAACCAATAAAGATTTTTCAGGCAAGAAATAAAAAAGGAAATTTGTAGACCCAAAACAAACAAAATACAAGCATTTTCAAACAAATAGTTGAATTTTGAACTCAAAAAAGCAGTTTTCTATCAAAAATGGAAAAGCTCAATTACAAATTTAAAAAAAGTAATTTAAAGAAACAGGATTTTTCAAGAAAATAGTGAAATTTTGAACCAGAAAGATGCATTTTCAACTAAAAAGATTAATTTTCTACCAAAAAAGAAAAAATGTTTAACATAACACATGAATTTTCAATCAAGAAAGATAAGTTTTCAACCAAAAATTTAATCGTTAGATTTTCAGTTAAAAATTAATTTTAAACACAAAAAACGAATTTTCAACCAAAGAGATGAATGAACCTCCGGCCAACAAAAAAATTGTTTAAAAAATTATTTCAACTTTTACTAAAGAAGTTTCATTATGAAATTAAAAATATGAATTTTTAACAAAATAGTTCAACTTTCAGCCAAAAAGATGAATTTTCATATTAAATGGCGAATCTTCAACCAAAAAAAAAAAAAAAAAAAAAAAAAACAATCTTAAAGAAAGAGATTGAACATTCAGTCAAACAGATAAATTTTCAACCGAACGTACGAATTTTCAAGAAATAAAGATTTTTCAGTCAAGAAAGAAAAACAAGTTGATAAAAATGGTTGAACTCTCAAGCCAAGAGACGAATTTTCTGTGAAACCGTTAAATTTTCCACCTGAAAATATAAATTGTCAGCAAAATAGTTAACTTTTCAACTGAAGACCTTAAAAAAAATTATGATATTAGTTCAATTTTTACTCAAGTAGTTGATTTTTCAATTAAAAAAGCTCAATTCTACTCATTCGTTGAAATCTTTTTTTTTAAAGACTGGTCATTTTAGTTGAAAATGCATCTTCGATGGAAAATTTAACTATCTTCTTCTTTATTAGAATTAATTTTCTTCATTGAAAATGTAATTGTAACTATTCCATTTTTTGTTGAAAATTAATATTTTAAATTAATAATTGATTTTTTCTCGTTGAGAATTCATGTATTTCTTTGAAAAAACATCTTTGAGAAAATTAATCTTCTTGGTTGAAATTTCCTCTTTCTTTATTAAAAGTGCATCTGTTTGGTTAAAAATTCATATTTTCGGGTAGAAAATTCAACCTTCTTGCAGAAAAATCGTATTTTGGCCGGAAAATTCAATAATTTGAATGGACTTTTTCTTCTTTCTTGGCTGAAAAGATTTTTTTCTTGAAAATTCATCTTTTTTGTTGAAAAATTCAACTTGTAGTTTGAAACTTGAATTTGTTTGAAAATTTGTCTTTGTGGTATAAAATTAATATTTGCCGTTTAAAGATTGTCTTTTATGGTTCAAAGTTGAAATGATTAGTTAGAAATTGATTTTTTTTAGATGCGGGTTCATTTTAGTTAAAAATTCATCTCTGGTTGAAAAGTCAAGCATTTTTTATGAAGTCCTTTCCATGGGCGAAATGTTTTGTTGAAAATTAAACTATTTAGTTTAAAATTGAATTATTTTGTTGAAACTTGAACTATTTCTTTGAAAATTTTGCTATTTTGTTAAAATTTTTGTTGTTGAAATATCAGCTTTTATATTTTTTGCTGAGAATGCATCTTGTTGAAAAATCAACTGTTTTTGGTTGAAGTTTAATCTTTCTTGTTTTAAAATTTTACTGGTTCAAAATTTGTTGGTAAAAAATTCCCATACTTATTTTTAAAATAAATTATTTAGTCTGTTGAAAAATAATTTAAAAAAAAATTAATTTCACCTTCTCCACTTTTGATTGAAAATTCATCTTTTTTAGTTGAGAATTCGTCATTTTTGACAGAAAACTAATATTCTTGGTTGAATTTTCCCCTATTTTGGTTAAAAATACAACTATTTGGATGAAAATGAACTTTTTTGTTAAAAATTCATTCAATTTTCCTGTCTATCTTAATGATTCTATTTTAAAAATTTCATTGCATTAAAATTCTCATCGTTGAATGTTAATGGTCAGGGAAAATTCAGGGAATTTCGAAAATGAAAATGAAATTTTGCGGCCACACCCTGTACAATGAAATGAATATATACGATTCCATATTTTTCAGGTTCGGAAAAATGGCACAGTGGAGCGTCGATCGCCGAGACATGGAAAACATGCGGATCACCAAGGATGGGGAAAATGCGATGAAGGTTGTGATCGAGGGCGAGGAGCGGATCGCCCGATTGGGTTACGATTCCCCTCCCCCGGGTCACTACCCAGAGTCGCTTCTCACCCAAGGACCGCGTGGTCTCGAATGCTGGGACGACGTCCGAGTTCGTTACGATTATTACAAAGCACGAGGTTATCTCCGGGACTTGAGCCTGGACGATTACGTCAAGTGGGAGGAGTGGTGGTACAAATATCAGGAATGGTTGGAAGCTGAGCGTTACTACGAACAATGGGCCTCAAGTCGAGCGGCCGGTGGAGGCGGCGGTGGCCGCAAGAGGCGTGGCAGGCGAAATAATGCTAATCATTGAAAATAACGATAACTGCAGATAATGATATCCACTTAAGACGATGCATCTCCTCTAATTATGTTTAACAGATCAAATGTACTTTTTTATTGGCGGCTCAGAGACGGAAGATTCTCAATGCATTTGGGATCTGCGATTCTGCGGACGCGAGAGACCAATGTAAGGCATGAGAAAAATAAGAATCGAATGCGGCGCCCACTAGTGAACCTGTAGTCAGTTACATGAACTAAAAATCTACATTTTTTTAGTTCTTGGACCTTTTTATAAATTCGCTAGTGAGGTGCTGCATCTAGGCTTATCACATCTTTGTCCTGAGCGCCCAGCAAAAAAGTACATGACAAGAGTGATGTGATTCACTTAAATTTCAAATAGATTCATACATTAATGGATCGCTAATACTCAAAAATCAAATGAAATCCTGACGGTATATGAAAAAAAAGAAAAGTCCTGGAAGTACAAGAGATGCTTAACAATTCGGTGAATTGAGTTTTTTTAATGGTTTGTTGCGGAAAGGTAACAACCCTATATGAATATAAGAGATATGTATGCAATCTATGGATATATTATATTATATATCTCTATCATAATAAAGAATATTGTTACGCTGTCGAAAAAACATTTTAGTTTTGACGCGAAAAAAGTCAGCGAGAATGCTTTTAATGAATTTACGTAATCTTTTTACGTTGGGGCGATTAGAGCTAATCAAATTTGTATGCACGCTTAGAATTTCGAAACGTTTTACGAAAACGAAGCAATCGGTAGTATGTGATACGGACACGAATTATAATCACACTTCGCTTTTGTCGACATTTTTTTTCTCTTAGTTCTCTTATTTTCCTTTATTTTTTTTTTTTTAAATTATTCAAGATAAATTGTAATACTTTGAGATCTTTTTTTTTTCATTTTGGACGAGAGTTTTGTGTAGGATTTGACGATCCCTTAAGACATCGCGAAAACAGTGACAAATGTGAAATATAATGTACATGACAAAAGATTCAGTGGTTTTTCTTTCTTATCATTTTCTCCCTATTCTCGAAAAACTTTCACTTTTCTGTTTAAATATGCTGCATTTGAAATTTGCTGCATGAAAAAGCCAGAGAAATAAAATTTTGGAAATGGAAAATTCGAGAGTTTATATTATTGCCGAAATCTGAGACTAAAATTCCCGAATCTAAACAATTAAAAAAATCGTTTTTTGATCAATATTATGATTTTGAGTTGAAAGGTGAAACTTTATTTTCAATCTTTTATGAATTTAAAGAAGGATAATTTGTTATTTCTAACATTTTTATTGAGATGGAGTTTTGGTTTTCATTTTTTTTTTTTTAGTTGGAAGAAGTCATTTTCTTCTTTTCAACATTTTTATTGAGTTTAAGGAAAGAATGTTTTCAATTTTATTCTGAATTGGAAGAGGTAAATTTTTATTTTCAACATTTTTGTTGAGCTGGAAGGGGAGAAAAATAGGTTTTCAATTTTTTTTCTTTTAATTGGAAGAGGGATTTTGTTTACTTATAGGATTTTTATTGAGTTGGAAGGGGAGAAATATAGGTTTTCAATTTTTTTTCCTTTGAATTAAAGAGGGTTATTTTTGTCTTTTACATTTCTATTGCCTTCAAGTGGGAATTTTTTTTTCAATCTTTTGGCTCAATCGGGAGAGGGTAGTTTTTTTTTATTTTTAACATTTTCATTGAGTTGAAATGGAGGAAATTTTGGTTTTCAAGTTTTTTTAAAACTTTATTCTTTCCGGACGAAACCTTGACATTCTTTTTGTCACTTTTATTTAGTTGAAGGAAGCCACTCTTTATTTTAAATTTTTTATGAATTGGAAGAAGGATACTTCTTCATTTTTAGCATTTTGAAGAGGATGGAAGAGATGAATACTTTTTTAATTTGAAGAGACTATTTTTTCTTTTTGACATTTTTATTGAGTTCAAGGGAAGATATTTTTTTCAATTTTATTCTGACTTGGAAGAGAGAAAAAGTTACTGGTAACATTTTTGTTGAATTGGAAGGAAGATAATTGTAATCGTTAATTTTTTTTTTAATTGGAGGTTGCAAATTTTTATTTTTATTCTTTTATGAATTGAAAGGAAGCTTTTTAATTTTCAACATTTTTATTGAGATGGAAGGGTTTTTCTTTTGTTCTTTCGTTTTTATGCTTTTTATTCAGTTGGAAGGGATGCATTTCTTTCTGAATTGGAAGAGGCCATTGAAAAAAAAACATTTTTATTTGGTTTATGGGTAAAATTGTTATATTTTCAATTTTTTATGGATTGGACGGATAATTTTTTATTTTCAACAATTTTTTGAGTTGGATGGGAGGAAATTTTGGTTTAAAAATTTTTCTGAATTGGTAGAAGTCCTTTTTTTGGTTTTTACTATTTGTATTGCATTAGAAGGAATGAAAACTTTTTTTTTTTTGTGAATTGGAAGAGGCTATTTTTTCTTTTTAACATTTTTATTGAATTTGAGGGTAGAATTTTTTTATTTTTGAAATTGGTATTGAGTTGGAACGGAGGAAATTTCGGTTTCAATTTTTTTCTAAATAGAACAGGGAAATTTGTTTATTTTTAAGATTTTATAGAATTGGAAGTGACAAAAATTTGGTTCTTTTCTTCTGAATTTAAAGAGGCCATTTTTCTTTTTTGGTATTTTTATTAAGTTCAAGGGGGAATTTTTTATTTTCAATTTTTTCTGAATTGGAAGAAGGATAATTGCTTACTTTTAACATTTTTATTCAGCTGGAACGGAAGAAATTTCGGATCCAAATTTTTTTGAATTGGAAAAGGGAAATTTTTTTTATTTTTGAGATTTTTATAAAGTTGGAACGGAGAAAATTTCGGTTTCAAAAATTTTTTAATGAAAGAGGGACATTTTTTTATTTTTCAGATTTTCATGGAGTTAGAAGTGACGAAATTTTGATTATTTTTTTTTTCTGAATTGGAAGAGACCAGTTTTCCTTTTTAGTATTTTTATTAAGTTCAAGGGGGAATTTTTTATTTTCAATTTTTTCTGAATTGGAAGAGGGAAATTTTTTTATTTTTAGTTAATTTTTATCGAGTTGGAAAGGAGGAAATTTCGGTTTTCAACATTTTATGAATTGGAAGAAGGATAAATTGTGGTTATTTTTTTCTGAATTCAAAGAGGCCATTTTTTTCTTTTTAGAATTTTTATTGTGTCGAAGGGGGGAACTTTTTATATTCAATTTTTTTCTGAATTTGAAGAGGGTAAGTTTTAATTTCAGCATTTTTATTGAATTTGAAGAGAACATTTTGGTGACTAATTGCTTTTCTGAATTGGAAGAGACTTTTTTTATTTTTAACATTTTTATTAATGTGACTTAAAAGGGTAGATATGCTTTAATTTAAAGCTTGGATTTATATTTTTTAACCAGAAATCTTTGAAATTTACAATTTAAAAAGGTTTAGTTTAAAATTTTTTAATTCAAGGACATTTAATGATCGTAAAAAATTTTTTGTGATCCAAGAAATGACAGAGAATTTTTTTCATCCACTGCATTGGATCCCTGTAAAAACAAAAAATGACTAAAAATTATAATGTTAGTAAATCAAATTATTTTAAATTATTATTATCAAAATCGGGAATTTACTAGAAAAATAAAAATATCCTTTTCCCATTAATTAAGTCGGCACTACCACACGATTTTATTCTTTTCCTATTTTTTCTTAATTACTTTTTAATACATTCTTTCTTACCTCATAATTATTTTGCTGTTTTTAAATAATTAACGATCCCTAAAGTTTGTAAAATTGAAAACGCTAAATTTAGTTAATAAATAACTCTGCTTTTATTGTAAAAATGAGACGAAATTCAAAAGAGTTGCATTATTAAAGGTTGTATAACAAGGAACTTAATTTTTTTTATGAGATTAAGATTTACGCCTTTCCTTTCCTCTGCGCCTGTTGAAACGATTGTTGTAATTTCTCCAAAGTTTCGCGATGAGTCTCTTGTTTTTTATCCAGAGTTGAAATCAACTCGTCAGTGCGTTTTCTGCAAAAAAATTTTTTTTTCTCAATTAGATTCTTGAACTTTAAACACATAACAATAACAGGCCTCAGACTCACTTCAGAGTTCAAAAATAGTGTAAATAGTGAGATAAATTTGTAAAAAAAATAATTTCAAGATGTCATAAAATTTTTCGAATATTAAAAATGAACAATGTTTATTTAAAATTGTGTTGTTCAGTCTATAAATGATCAAAATTCCTATATATTTATTTATCGTAGGCTTCATAGTCTTTCCCCTTTTTCTTATTTTTTCACTTGAATTCCAACTAAATTAATACAACCAATAAGGAAACCCAACTATTTTTGGTTAAAAGTTGAATTTTTTCGGACGAAAAGTTTACTATTAAATTTTCGGTTAAGAATTCATCTTTTTTTTGTTACAAATTTCATTATTTGTTTCAAAATTAAATGATTTTGTTGAAAATTCGTCTTTTTGGCTTAAGAATTCAACAATTTGGTACAAAATTCAACTATATGATACAAAAATAAACAGTTTTGTAGAAAATTCGTTTTCCTTTTATTAAAACTTAATTTTCAATGAAAATTTAGCTATTCATCTTACGGTTAAGAATTCGTCATTTTTAGTAGAAAATTAATCTTCTTGGCTGAAAATTCAACAATTTGGTTAAAAACTTATGCATTTTGTTGAAAAATTCTTTTTTATTTCTTCGAAAATCCTTCAATTTTCGTCAAACATCAAGAATTTGGTTGAAGATTCGTCTTTGTTAAATCCAACAGTTTTTTATTCTTGAATAAAATTTTTATTTTCTTGAAACATCAACTATTACATTTTTTCGTTAAAAATTCATCTTTTTAGGTTGAAAATTCAACTCCATGGTTGAAAGTTAAACAACTTTCTAAAAAAAATAATTTTGTTGTTGAAGTTTAACAATTTTAATTGAAAATTCGTTTTTTTTTTTTTTTTGGTTAAAAAGTAATTTTTGTAACTGACAATTTAATGAATGCGTTGAAAATTCCACTTTTTTTAAATAGAAAATTCGTTTTTTTGGCTTAAACATTCAGCTATTTGGTTAAAAATTTATCTATTTTGTTGCAAATTCACCTTTTTTGTTAGAAAATAAATTTTTTGGTCAATAATACAATATTTTCTCGAAAATTCGTCTAGGCTTAAATCAAACTGTTTTATATTTTTGATTAAATTTTTTGAAAAATCAAATCAAATATCATCTAAAAATTTTTTTTTTTTAATTCAACTATTTTGTTGAACATTAATCCTTTGGGGTAAAAAATTCATTTCTTTCTGTGAAAATTTACCCTTTTTTGGTGAAAAATGAAATTCTCTGGTCAAAAATTAATCTGTTTTCATTAAAAATTACCTTGATTATTAAAAATTCACAATTTCGTGTTGAAAATTGATGTATTTTGTTGAAAATTCGTCCTTTGTGGTTAAAAATCAAGTATTTTGTTGATAATAATTCGTATTTTATTAAACTACATTTTTCGTTGAAAATTCAACTCCCTGATTGAAAGTTGACCCTCTTTCTTAAAAGTTCATTTTTTTTAATTCGTTCTTTTTTGGTTGAAAAAGTAATTTTTTTAACTGAAAATTTAACTACTTTGTTGAAAATTAAACTGATTTTTTATAAATTAACCTTTTTGAAATTAATTTATATTCTCGGGCTAAAAATTCGTCTCTTTTGGTTTTAAAATTAAACAATTTGGTACAAAATTCAAATATTTGATAAAAAATTTAACTGTTTTGTAGAAAATTCGTTTTTTTTTTTAAATGAAAATTAATTCTCAATGAAAATTTATCCACTATTTTACGTTGAAAAATTATCTTTTGGTGAAAAATTTTCAAGTATTTAGTTAAGAAATGTTAGAAAATAAAAAATATAAACACGTCCATTGTTCTAACTATTTAGTTGAAAATTGTCTAATCTATTTTTCGTTGAAAACTGATTTTTATAGTTTAAAAATTGAAGTATTTAGTTGAAAAATGTTAAAAACGTAGAAATAATATAAACTAAAAAATATTGAAATATTTTTTTGAAAATTCATACTCTTGGGTTGAAAATTCCACTGTTTTATAATTTTTTTTTTGTATAAATTCTTTTTTGTTAGAAAATTAATATTCATGGTTGAAAATTCAACTATTTGGTTAAAAAAATATGTATTTTGTTGAATATTAGTCTTTTTTGTAAGAAAATCAATTCTTTGGTCAAAAATCAAATATTTTTGTTGAAAATTCGTATTTGTTGATTAAATCAAACTGTTTTTATTTTTAATTAAAATATAAAATATTACATTTGTCATTGAAAATTCATATTTTTAGATTGAAAATTCAATTCCATAGTTAAAAGTTGAACTACTTTCGTAATAATTTATTTTTTTGCTGAACATTTCAAATTTGAGTAAAAAGTTCGCCTTTTTTAGTTGAAAAATAATTTTCTAGACTGAAAATTCAACTACTTTGTCGAAAATTCGTCCTTTTTGTTAGAAAACAATTTTTTTCGTCAAAAATCAAGTATTTTGTTGAAATATAAACTATTATTTTTCTTAATAGTTTATTTTTTGGCTGAAGATTCAAAATTTCAGTTGAAAATTCGTCTTTTTCGGGGGTTAAACAGGAATTTTTTAAACCGAAAATTCAACTATTTTGTCGGAAATGCATACTATTTAGTTGAAAAGTCCACTGTTTTATAGAAAATTCCTTTTTCTTCAGTGAACATTAATTCTTCTCAATGAAAATTTACCTCTATTTTTCGTTAAAAATTTATCTTTTTAGTTTAAAAATTCCAGTATTTAGTTAAGTAGTGTTAAAATAAAAGAAAATATTAACTACAAATTAATCTTTCTGGTTTAAAAATCAACTTTTTGGTTAATAAATTATGTATTTTGTTGAAAATTCGTCTTTTTTGTTCAAAATTTAACTATTGGCTTGAACATTCAACTACTTTCTTGAAAGCTCATGTTTTTAGCTTAAAAATTCAAATTGTTTCATGAAATTTTTTCTTTATGGGCTGAAAAATCTTTCTTGGCTGAAAATCTGTCTTTTCAATTTTAAAATAGTGTCTTTAGTGTCATTTTTGTTTCAAAATAGTAGCAAAATCAGGGTGTCTACTCAAATCCTGGAAAAAAATTCCCTGACAATTCCAGGTTTTTTCCAGGTATAATTTTTCACAGCATGTAGCCATTCAAATATTTCGTATATTTTAAAACAATCAACTCGGATATGTATACAGTTTTGCGAATCTATTATAAATAATGTTTTTTTTTTTCAGTTTCTAGGAATTCAATTAATATTACAAGATATTCTTAAATATTTTAACACGAGCGAATAATTAAATAATTTGAATAATAATTCAAACAAATGTTTATTTTATATACTTTTACTTAAAATGCAGTGCATATTTTGGTAAAATTAATGTAGGCACTATATATAATTCAATTTGAACCATTT
>CAKNXH010061302.1:35734-74952 GCA_932178445.1 Andricus quercusramuli
AAAAAAAGCTGAAGTGGAGGACGAAGGGAAAAGAAAATAGGGGAAATGAGAGTTGGCAAAATAGGGGAATTAAGGGAAGGACAGTAGGGAATGTGAGGGAAACGACGAATGAGGAATTAGAGAGAAATTACTGGTAAGAAAGTAGAGGAAGTTAGGGGAGGGGTCATAATGAAAATGGAAGTAAGGGGAATTACAGGAGGGGAAGCAGGAGAAGTGAGGCAAGGGTAACTAGAGGAAGTGAGGGTAAGGTATCTATGGCGAGTGAGGGGTGGGGAACTAAGGGGAATTAGTGGAAATTAGGGCGGTTGAGGAAGTAAGGCGAAATTAGGCAGGGTGAGTAAAAATAGTGAGGAGAAATGGAGAAAGTCGAAGTAGGTGCAATGGAGGATAAGTGAAGGGATACGAAGGGAAACGAGAGAATGTGAAGTATGGGAAGTGAGGGGTAATGAGGGGGAGGAAACTCAGAAGAAATAAGGGAAGTAAGGTAAAGTGTGGGAGAGGGACGGAAGGAATTGTGGGAGGGAAAGTGGGGGGAATAATGTCAGGAAGTGGGGGCAGTATGGAGATATAAGGGTACGGGTAGTAGGGTAAATGAGGAAAGGGTAACTAGGAGGTGAGTAAGGTGAACTAGTAGAAGTGAGAGGAAATGGTGACGCGGTAAAATAGGGGTAATGAGGAGACGGGTAGAAGGGGAAGTGATGGAAAATGAGAGAAGTGGCAATAGGGGGAGTGATGGGAAATTGGAATCGGGGAAGTATGAGAAATGAGGGTAAATGAGCGACAATGTGGAGGGTGGCAGTAGCAGGAATTGTGGGAGGATAAGAATGGGAAACAATGGGTCAAGAAGTGTGGGTAGTAAGGGGAAATAAATGTAATAGGAGTGGGGGAAATGAGCAGAGTGTAACTAATTCATAGACTAAAGAATGATGGTTTAAATTAACATTTAAGTTCATTTTTAGTAAATTCAAAACATTAGGTTGAGATCCGAAAAATCCTTTTCACTTAAAAAAAAATATTACTAAAAAAACTGGGAAAAAATCTTTCACTAGTTTTCTGAAAAAAACGAGACTCTATAATATTATATGAAAAAAGACGCAATATGTTATATCCTTGGACAGATGTTAATAGCGTAAAACTCTTATCTGTATTCGCGATTTGCCAAGTCAATGTTTACCTAAAAATTAAACATTGAAGGTTCAATAACTGCCTCCCAATTGCGTTACAAATTAATAGAAAAGTGTCAAATCATGCCTTGAAAATTAAATTATTTGTTCAATTTCTTTTGTTTAAACTATTCTATATTCAAAACAAAATCGAATCAAAGCATTCAAAACCAAATATTATTATATATCAGGGCTTGAGATAAAAATTTTCTTTTAGCACTTTGGGCATTTGGCATTTTTAATTAAATTTTTTATTTTTATTTTGAAAGGTGAAGAAATAACTACCAATTTTGAATTTCTTTTCAATTTAATTAATAGTTAAGAGACTATAAGCATTAGTTAATTAAAATTAAAATTAATTATTTCCGGCATATTTTGCTTTTATTTGACAATTTTTTATTATTTTGATCATCTAAGCACGAAGGATATAAGTGAACACATTGTATAACCAATACACAATGTTATCAGACAACATAAAAGCTTCAGACGCTTATGAAGCTGAAATCTGAATAAATATATGCAAACAAGGTTTCTCTATAAAAGTCGAATTATTATTTTTTTTTTCTGTCACAATTCAGAACTGAAAAATAATTTCCGTAACTTCTATCCCGCGATTTTCTCACTCCATAGTGGAAAATTAACAATTTTTTGTTACCATGAAGAAGCAATCATATTTGAGTCTCCTAATATTTTGTGCAGTTTTGTCTCAAGGAATTGCGATTTTATTGGAAGAAGATATTGGTAAGAGAAATTCATTTTTCCTGTTATTTCAAACTACTTAAGGTTCGCAATTTATTTTAAGGGGGAAAAATTAACTCGAACTGTCGGTGCTGGAACAGGAAATATTTTTAACATGTTTTTATAACGAAGAATCCCTCTCCCTCTCCTTCTCCCTCCCCCTCTACTCGCCCCTTTCCCTTTCCCCCTTAGCTCTCTACTCACCCTTCCTATCCCTATCACTCTCCCCCTCCCTCTCTACTCCTTCCCTCTCCACTCGCCCTCCCTATCTCTTTCCCCCTTAGCTCTCCACTCACCCTCCCTATCCCTATCACTCTTCCCCTCCCCTACCTATCCCTCTCCATTTCCTTCTCCATCTTCCTCCCCATCCACTTCTTGAATCCATCATCTAACCCTTACTACTCTTCAATTTTACTCTTCTACCCTTTATTCTTTTCCACTTTCAACCATTCTGACGTGACTCTTTCCCCATTATTCCTTCTTCCTTCTTCCCCACCACATGCACTACCGATGGATAGTATCAGACCATTATCTTGGTGACCTATAAAAAATTAGCCTTATCTTTGGAAAGTGATAGCGACTTTGAGAATATAGAAAGAAATATTTTTGAAAACAGGTTGGAAAGCTTATTGAATTCTGTTTTAAATGAGCTGTAGATAAAATAATTTGGCTATGAGGCTATTGCATTATCACGTGAAAAAGATAACAAAAATTCCGAAATTTGAAGAACTTCGTACTTCACATGGCCGTATAGCTAAGGGGGGGCATTGTGGGGCAATGCCCTACCTTAAAATATCAATGCCCTACCTTAAAAAATACAATCGTCAAGATCAGATCAAGTACAATTTTTATTTCCGCCCTACCTTTAACCACCGATGCCCTACCTTTAACCACCTATGGCCTACCTGAAGTTCAATTCTAGCTACATTAATTTTCCAAGCTTCTGACAATAGGACAATTTTGTTCAGTGTATCCAGAAATTCTTCCTCCATATCCTTTGTATACATTTTACGTAATTTCATGTGTTCTTTTTCTATTTTCTATTAATTGATTAATGCAAAAGGTGTATTTTATGTTCTAGAATAATTTTAGAAACATTGTTTCGCCTCATATTGTTCAAAAACTTAATTATTTTAAATTTTCAAATATTTTTCTATTAGTATAATGCAATTTTGAAGCGTAGCACGTGCAGCGCCGCTCTGGTGAGGAAATCTCGCACATAAAAAATATAATTACTAAGGGACCGCCATTTTTTTTTTAGTCGGTTAGGTCTGAACGTGATAGAGAGAGAGATGCCAATACTGGCGCCGTTTGCTACTGCGCTTGCGTTCGGGTCTGGCACTGGTTGACCGCAGTTGGCGCGCGATTCAAAATTTGAATTAAAAACAATTCTTGTGATTTAAATAAATAATTATTGAAAAATGCACAAGAATATATATAAATTGTATAACTTCTGATTTTAGACTTCTGAAATGAAATGTTTTGTTAAATATAAGTTATTCTTTGGAAGTCAAAGAAAATAAATTGTCATTTAAAAAATATATGTGTGATAAATTTTTTTTGTCTAAAATCACAAGTTGTACAATTTACATACATTCTTGTGCACTTTTCAATAATGATTTATTTTCATTACAAGAAGCGTTTTTAATTCCAATTTTGAATTGCGCGCCAACTGCGGCCTACCAGTGCGCGGCCCGAACGCAAGCGCAGTAGCAAAAGGCGCCAGTATTGGCATCACTAATAGAGACATGCCGTAGTTATGAAACAGTTTGACAAATAATTCGATTTATGTACAGATAATTTAAGAGTATATTTTTGGGTACAAATTATTATATTAATAAGTATGAAAGTTAGACTTTTCATTTATATAAGAAGCCAGTATGGTTCTAAAGTTTCAAACGCAAAAAAATAATTTTAATTATGTAACCAAAATCGGGAAAATTGTCTGCCATTTATACGAGTCAGCAGGCTTATTCATATAATTTGTTTTATCTCGTGTATTCACAAATTTCAATCATTTCACATGTGTAACAGATTGAATGACATAAGGTTTATAGACTTAAGAAGACTGCACTTTTTCTTTATTTAGATACAACTTTATTTATTAATTCGTTGTTTCATAATACGACAACCTTTCTTAGCACGGTCCGTATTTATGGAACAGAGGTACTTTAAGTAAAAAAAATTAATTTCGAACCAGAAAAGAACAGATTTTCTACAAAATAGTTGAATTTTCAACCAAAGTGATCAATTTTCAAATAAAATGATGAATCTTCAACTGGAATAATTGAATTTTAACCCAAACAGATACATTTTCTACTAAAATGATGAATCTTTAACTAAAATGGTTGAATTTCCAACCAAACAGATGAACATTCAACCATGAAGATTAATTTTCTACAAAAAAATACGAATTTTCAACACAATATATTTTGCAATCAAGTTGTTGAATTTCCAACTGAAACTAATAAATTTTTAACCAATACGTGAATTTTACACACAAAAAATTGGGGAAGAGTTTTCAACGAAAAATAGAAGAGTTAAATTTTCTGTTTAAAAAAACACATTCTCATCCAGAAATTCGCGCTCGACAATGTGTACAATTTTTCTCGAATTATCTTTGTTCGTATCTTGTATACGAGTTCGAACGCGAAATTAAATTGATAGCTTTTCATTATTTTTTTTGTGCGATGAAAATTTGAACTGTTGATTTTTCAAGGAAATTAAAGGAAATCTTATGAAAATATTGTGGGTGTTTAAAAAGAAACATTTTTCTTTTCTTGGATTTTTTTCATATCGTCCGTTGTTTACCTTAAAATGTTCATTTTCGTTTGTTTTTTGGAATGTTGTAAATGCTATAACTCTGGTAATTCTTCTTCTATAAAAAAGTCATTGCAATATTTTGTTTGCCTTTTTAAGCACTATTAATAACCGCCCATAGAATTCTTTACTTTAAAAAAAAGTGTTCTAAAAAATTTTCAAACTGTGCTCACTTTTTGAACTCTCATCCAAAATGGCTGGCTGACGGACCTGTCCTTCATTTTAGAACACTTGAAGAGTATACCAAAGCCCAATCCAATAGGTTAATTCGTTTGAAAGTTATCGTGCTAACAAACTAAAAATCTACAGACAGACAGACAGACAAACAGACAGGCCAACGGACAGGCCTACATTTTGTAAAAACTTGTTTTTTGGGGTCAGGGGGTCTCAAAACGTGGACATTTTACAAAAACGGGTGAGGTCAAATTTTACATAAATCTAATACCTTCACATTATAGGATAAGAATGTAAAAAGATGAATTCTCAACGAACATTGTAATATAATTGAAATTTCAACCACGAAAGATTTTAATTTTAAATAGAAAACCGTCAAATTCAACCAAAAAAGACACATTTTTGAGAATATTCGAGTTTTCAATTAAAAACTACTTTTCAGTCAATAGAGAAAACAAATTTAAAACCAACTGTTGAATTTTCAAGGAAAAATATGAATTTTCAACTAAGAAGATTAATTTTCGACACAATGGAGTGTGCGTCAAAATAAGCGTGGAGGAGAAGTGGCTAAAAGTGGAACTTATGGAGCTTGTAGTTAGCGGCAGTATACTGTACCTATACATAACACTGCTGAGCTAATCACACGAGCGCCGGCGCGCCCTGCATTCAAGACGTCTACTCTCTAATTTTGAGAACGCTGCGGTCCGACAGAGGGACAAACGACACGCTAAACTTTTTGGACAACAACAGACCCAGAACTTTTAGAAGGTTGCGTTATTTTCTGGGGACGCGGTTGACACACATGCGCAACTTCGCGTAAATTTACTTATTTGTAAGGATTTTAATAGGGTTTCCCTTTTTCATTCCGAGTGTTTGGCTTCGGCTCGTCTCCAGTGGAGGGCGCCACTTAAAGGCCGTCTCTGCAAAGTTGAAGCCAGGTCGGGTGAAGACGGTCTTGTTCGGGTGAGTCTTCTTGTAGATCCGGCTCGAAGGACCAATGTTTAGTTCTGCGTGGAAGGAGGGGGTTACAGGAGATCGAAGATTCAATATTCTCTGAGTTGCTGAGATAACTGACTTTATTTCGGATGAACTACACTACACTGTTTAGGCCTACCACGGAGACACACGCACAGTTCGAACGCACGTTTGCTCTGGGTGAAGCACAAAGAGTAACTGAATGAATTGACGCGCGGCATTCGATGAGATGGGACTTGACGGCCCTCAAGTGGCGCCCTCCACTGAAGACGAGCCGAAGCCAAACACCGATCATAGAAATATAGAAGACCTCACTGCAGCACGGTTACGTTCTCTCGATTTGGACAGCAGTGTTCCCAGATATAAGGGAGCAATGTTGTACCACATTTTAAAGCCGCCGCTGCACGAAAAATAGCGCTGCTGTCGCGTTAAAATCGTGGTTGTGTTGCCCTGCTACACCGAATGCAACAGCTGTTCTAAATTTATTTCCATATATATAGCCAAATCACTCTAACTGGGGTTTATTTAACACAGAATTTAATAAGCTTTCAAACGGATAGAGTAAAATTAAAGAGTGGTGAGGGGAGATAGTAGATGTGGAGGATGGGAGTGGAATATTTTTTTACAGAAAATTATATTACTAATAAATTAATGTACATCATTCTTGCAGAGAGATCTTCAGAAATTCACATTCGTCAAAAGCGTGTGATTGATCTGACAAATATTAAAAGTTGGCCAGTGCACCTCTTAAGAGCTAGCTACATTGTCAATATTCTAAAAGACAATATTACTGCGTGCTCGGGTAGTATACTGTCAGCCAGATTTGTCTTAACTGTTTGTCAGTGTGTTTATCCATTACCTCTGGAAAGGTACTCCATTTTGTCTGGTTCGGCGATGAGTTCAGAAGGAACTTACCACTTCATCAGGAAATTAATATTAGTTGAACCTAATCCAAAACTAGGTGACATTTCAAATTATTTTTAGTCCAATTAAAGAATAGCTATTTGTGATTTACAAAAAGTTAATAACAAATACTTCTGAAATTGATATTTCTTGACCGACTTGGAACAAATTGTAAATTTCGTTTTCTCGAAAAACAAACAAATAAGTTGACCCAGTTTTTTCTTGTTTTTCATGATTTATTTTCATTTATTATTTTTTTTATTGCAATCGAATTCTATTTTTTTTACAGTTTTGGTTGAAGTTTTTCCCCAAATTGATATTCGCCACGGTCCTAATAGGCCAATTCATTTGTTTGCTGGAGTTGTACCAGATCTCGCTTATGGTACGTTCAGTGGCTGGGGATGCATACTGCCAGAAAAATTAGAGTAAGTTTTTAAGAATTTAAAGAAAATTATCAGGGTGTCTACGTGACCGGAAAGTGCCCTCGAATTTTTTCACCGAGAACAGGAATGTTGTGTAAATAATGAAATTTTCACTTGGTATGTCATTTTATGAAAGAATTAGAATTCTGACCTGGAGAATTACAATTAACTTGACCTGCAAGAATGATAATTTTTATTTAGGGACAGAGAATTTTATAATGGAAAATAATAATTTTGAGTTTGAGACAGGGAATTTCCTGAGAGATTTATAACCCTGACTTGGAACAGGCAATATATTAAAGAAATATGAAAAAAGTTACTTAGAGAATTACAATTATCCTAAATTGGAACAGGGAAATTTTTGAAAATGATCATAATTCTAAGTTGCAACATGTAATTTTAGTGAAGAAATATAGTTTTGAGTTTGGGACAGGGAATTTGAGTGAAGAAATATAATTTTGACGATTAAGAGGGGTAGTTTCCACGAAGAATCGGACTTTTGACTTTTGAACATGTGATTTCCCAAAGAATAATCATTTTTACTTTAAAAGAGACAATTTCCATAAGGAATTAGAATTTTGGTTTTAGAACAGGGAATTTTCTAAAGGATTTATGACCCTAACTTTGGATAGGAAATAAAAAAAAGAAATACAAAAAAATTACTTAAAGAATTAGATACTTTCGGTTCGGTGAAATATAGAGGTGAACGTGTGCGAGGTGCCAGGGAAGTTTTTGGCGGTTTTTGGAGAGGAAACTGGAAGGAAAAGTGCAAGGGTAAGGTGCTCAGGCGAGAAAAATGACGGTGTTACTGTGAAAGTGGATGTGAAGAGAAAATTAAACGTGGAAGGTGAAAACTGGGTAGAGAAAAAAGTGGCACGTGGAGAGGTTAGGTGCGAACCAGAAAATCGAAAAACAAGGAGAGAGGTGACAGCGCCTCCAAGTGGAGAGAGCGGAAAGCAGTGGTGTGGCACGAAATTCGATTGGAAGTGAAGTAGAGAGCAGCGCACAGCTGGACTGGGTGGGGGAAAGGAAGGGTAGAAGAAAACAAGAGAGAAGGACACAGGCGCGATTGATTCAGAAAGAAAAGCGTCGGGAGTAGTTGGGAACCAGGTGGAAGAAAGTTGGGAGGTAATGAAAGAATATTGGAGAGTGATGGAGGCAATGAGAAAACAGCAGGAGCGCCTCCTGGAGGACATGAGACAGGACTGTAAAAAGGAGAGAGCAAGAGATAGAGCGGAGAGGGATAATGACAGGAGAATATTTTAAGAGATGATGCAGAAGTGGGAGAAAAAATTAGGGAGGCTGGAAATGAAGGAAGAAACGGTTACTAGAGAAACAGAGAGGAAGGAGTCAAGCTAACAGACGAAAGAAGATGACAGGACGTGGTGGGATCCTCCAAGGAAATTGTCAAAGGCAGAGTTGGAGTTAGAGGGAAGAGGGACAAAAAGAAAAGAAGAGTGAGAGTTCTGGGAATGAGGAAGGGAGACGACGAGCTGACAAATTTCGTGTGGTACTTGGCAGTGCACACGAAGGTAGTGGCAAAAATAGAGAACTCATGGGAAGTGGATGGCGGGATGACCCTGCATCTGAAGACATGGCGAAATAAAAAGGACTTATTGGGTGTGAAGGGGAATCTAAAAGGCTCGGGTCTGCGGCTCGAACATGACTTGACGGAAAGAGAGGAGGAGGTCCAGGAAAGGCTGAGGAAAGGAAAAAGAAGATTGGAGTTGATGGGGATCGGGGTCCAGCTAAGACGAGAGAAAGCTAAGGTGGGCGAAACTATTTGGCAATGGGACGAGTTAGCAGAAGAGATGAGAGTCACGGGCATACTGGAGAAGACGACTGGAGAGCAGGAGAAGAATAAGGGTAGGATGGTGGAGCAGCGTGAGGAAGAAGTATAAGTGTGGGAGGATGAAGTGGAGTGGGGGAGAGTGAATTGAGAAAGGGCTGCTGAGGAGCCATATGACGGGAAACAGTGTACTGAGGTTATAATGAGATGACACGGTGCTGAGTTATGATGTGCGTTATGTGAGAGTTGACTGGAGATTGTATTGTAGGGATGAGAAGTTGGTATGAAGATTAAAGTAAAGTAAAAACTGTAGGTGGGAATGTTGTAGAGGACAGGGCGTGAGAAGTGGGAAAAATTGTAAACACTGCTTTAAGGTTATATGGCGAGAGAATATATGAGTGTAAATGAAAGGAGGCTGTATTGGATTGTTTAAGATTCCAAACCCCGAAAGGGAGGAGAATAATAAAGACTACTACTACTTAGAGAATTAGAATTATCCTGACTTAAAACGTAGAATTTTCAAAAATAATGATAATTCCATGTTGCATAATGGAATTCTAGTATAGAAATATAATTTTGTGTTTGGACGAGGAAAAGAACATTCTTGTAGCCAATTATAACTTTGATTTTGGAACAGCTAATTTTTCACATGGGACGGGAGATTTTTAAAAATAATTTTGATTCTGATTTATAACAAGGTAACTCATAAAATTGTATGCTGTACCATGTCAGAATTTTTCAGATTGCGAAAACCCCTTATTCAAAATCAGTATTTGTTCGAATTTGAAAATTCTTTTTTTTTTCAAATTAAAATTTTTTTAAATTTGAAACTACCCTCTTTCAAATTTTAGAAAAAGGCAGTTGCAGTATTTCTAAATCATAATAGAAAATAATCTAAATAAATGTAATTTTGATTTGAAACAGGAAATTTTTGGGAATAAATGTAATTTTGATTTGGAATAGGAATGTTTTGTAAAGAATTATTATTTGATTGGAAACATTTTCAACATAGGACCAGAATTTTAGAAAATAATTTGAATTCCGATGTAAAAGAAGGGAATTAAAAAAATTCTTATATTCAAATATTTTTAAGCTTTTAAATTGACCGGGAAAAAATAAAAATATTGACAGGGAAAGGACCGGGCATTTAAAATCATCCATCGGGTACAACTAAGATTATTTCCTGACTAAAAGTAGTTTCCTCTCACATTTCAGGTACGAATCTGTATTTCCTAATCAGTTAATGCAAACTCGACTGCCCATAATTTCACTGGAGGAGTGTATGAGTAGTTACGAGCGACGCGTTACAATTACAGATAGAGATATTTGTACTCTCGATGCAAGTAAAAGAAGAGGCACTTGCAGTGGTGATTTAGGAGGCCCCCTAGCGGTTCGATTTTCTCCACTACAGGCTCCACTTCTGCTTGGAATTATGTATCAGACAGGAAGGACGCTGGGCACAGATCCAGATATTTTTGTTAATCTTAATCACTTTGAGCTTAATGAATGGATCATTGATGAAATTCGGAATAATGAATAAAATTAAACCACTTCTAGTATACATACCAGCAAAAAAACCTGGCATTTTCTTAGGACTTGTCCAACTGGCCAGGAGAAAAAACCAGGTCTGCCCTAGTTTTAGACAGAGATTTAAGTATTTTCAATGAAAATAGCTCTGATTAATATAATCTGGTCAGAAATCGATTTCACAAGAAACTTTTTAATGTGTGATCAAAAGTGGTAAACATTTCGCTAGTACCTTTCAAATTTTGTTTTTGAACAGTTGGGTCAATTGGGATCTTTAAACAATAGTGGAGAATAATTCCTAAAAAGCATGTTGCTATGAAAAATTTATTTATTTTGTCAAGTCGCGATTTCAAGTTGAAGCATTTTTATATCCTTGGCAATTGATGTCAGTTGCGAGAAAGGGTAGCACCAGCGCTGCACACCGGCTAAAAGCGTAACTAATGCTCTCAATGGGCCTGCGCGGCTGAAAGGGCATTGGTAGCGGGAAATTTAATTTAGTTCCCCGATAACTTTTGAAAGACCAATCAGATTAGGTTGCAATTTCATACACAGTGCAAGGGGCCCACAAGAATGATTGAGTTTGTGAACCAATATTTTTTTACTAAGGGTTCTGGTTTTAACCATAAAAAATATATTTAAAAAAAATTCCATAAAGCGGTCAAACTATGCAAGATACGGAAAAAGATCAATTTACAAGAATTATGACTCAAAAAAAGATATATGCATTTGTTAGAAATTAGTTTTTTATAGGATGCGTATTTTGTGTTTTTATCGTAAAAATGTCATAAATAATGAAAAAATCAAATTTGTGGAAAAACGACACAAGCTACGAAAAAAATGAACAGCCAAAAGTTGTTTACCCAAAAAAGGGCTACAAGTTTTTCATGAATTATTTTTTTGATAGGTTTTTGTTTTCATCGTAAAAAATAACATTGAAAATAAGAAAATTAAATTTGTGGAAAAACCGCAAAAGTCACAAAAAAAATTTAAATTAAATTGCTTATTCGTTTTATTTTTCGTCAGTTTCTTGTATCGAGATTTAAAAAAAAAGTTCAATATGTCGAACCTGAAGTTCATTCAGCTGGAACCAAAGAAACATTTTATCATTTTGCTTTTTCTGAAACGAGGTTTGGCAGAAGTAAAAAATATTTGATAAATTTTCCGAAATGCTTCCAAGCTTTAAAATATTTTAAATCTATTCAAAACCTCTTGAATTCCTAAACATATTTTTAGATGGCTTAAATTTTTCTTGAAATTATAAAAAATCATTCGAAATGTAAAAAAATTGCCATAGGATCTTTCACATTTTCCTAGGAATTCTAAGAAAATTTGTTCATTCACGTGAAAGCTTTGTAAATGATTTTAAAGTTTCTACATTTTTGGTTTGAAATCTTTTTAAAAAATCTGCCTTTTTATAAAATCTTTTACAGTTTAAAACTCTTTCTCAATCTTTTCGAATCTTCTAAGTATATTTTGAATTCACTCGATTTTTAATGTTTTCAATTTTTTGATCTTGAAAAATTGAAACAATTTGCTTTAAAATCTTCTACTCTTTTTCGAAATTTGGGAAAATCTTATAAAATCTTCTGCATTTTTGTCTTGAAGCTCATTTTTCAAACTAAAAAATCATTAAAATTTCCCCATATATCTTAAAAAAATTCTTTTTCAATCCTTACAAATTTGTTAAACCCTCTAATATTTTCAAATCATACACATTTTTATTGAAATATTTCTTAATATGGAATATTTTTATTGAAATATTTTTCAATATGAAATATTTTTAAAATAAATGTTTTCAAAAACTTGGAAGCATTTCTGAAAATTTATCAAACATTTTTTATTTCTGCCAAAATTGTTTTCCCGAAAAAGCGAAATGATAAAATGTTTCTTTGGTTCCAGCTGAATAAATTGCAGGTTCGATACATTCTATTTTTTTTAAATGTATGCATGAGACACAATCCAAAAAAACCTGTTTTCACACATTTTCAAAGAAAATGTGACTGCTCAAAATTTTTTTTTTTAATTTCGTAATTTTGTATTGATTGTTACTAGTAAAAGCTGTAAATATAACAAATCCGTCATAAATATTCAACCAATAGGAAATATTTTGAATTTAAAATCGTTAAATTTTACATTGCAGTTGATGAATTTGGAATATTCCATTTTTAAAATAGATAGGCAAATAAAGTGTTCACCTTCTGATACTTATTTAAAAAGTCGTACATATTTTTTAATGTTATGGAGGAAGTTCAGTTCAAATATTGTATTTTTAAATATCGTATATTTCAAGAGAAAGGGGGAAAAAGGGAAATTTTTTTTAGAATAGTGGGAAGAAGGGGAATTTCAAGAAAAAAGAGGAACTAAGAAAAAAAGGGAAGACTGTGCATTTTTATTTCGTTTACTTAAAAAAACGGTATGCCTTCAAATTCAAATGCTTTTATATAAGAAAACTGTATGCCTTGAAATTAAAATGCTTTTATATATTATTATAAATATATTTTTTCACTTATTAATCTCGTCAATTACTTTTTAATAAATTATTTCTTCTAATAATTATAAGCGTCTTACAATAATATATTCCATAAACAACTTTTCTTAAATTCTAAATTATTTTGATACAATTTTTACAATGATTTATTTATATATAATTTATTATAAATCAATTACATATAAATATATATTTTTCAGAATGGAAATTTCTAGATGAATTGATAAAAAAGTATATTATAAGGCTAATTATTAAGGTTTAAATATTATTTTTACTATTATTCATTAAATAACATCAATAAATGTTTAAAATTTGCAACAATTACAGTTGTTCATTAAATTGATTGATTACATCAGCAAAATAAACAATAGAAAAATATAAATACAGTTCAAACTGTTTTAAATAAACTCATCTTTATATTCAATTTTCCTAGTGATAGATTACATGTTTTCATGATTTTTTTCATCAATGATTACAGCTGCGCTAATCGTTACTGAAAACTATATTCTTCTTTTATTTTTATAAAAAGTATCGAGTTTTAAATGAATTTTAGTATTTTTGCAATGCAGAACAATGCAAAAACGAGATTACTTAATCGGAGCGCCATCTATTGGATTTTTTAAAACTACGATACCCCTCCGGATAGTAAGAGAACAACTACCGCATACAAATACATATTTTTTAAATACTACATAAAATTGCGAGAAGCTAAATGCATTCAAAAATTTGTTTGATTACTTCATTTTCGAGAAAAAAAATATTGAAGAAAAAGTATCGAAATGCCTTTTCGAAAATTCTGTCACATTGAAACAGAGATATCTGTTTACTTCAAATTGTTGAAAAGCAGTCGTAACGAAATTGAACGAAAAAGTAGAATTTTGCTGGAAATATAAAACCTTAAAAAGGATTTTAATGAATAATGTCATTCAAGTGCGTGAGATTGAGATGTTTCCAAGGATAACCTCAAATTTTTTGTCAATCACATGTCGGAATCATGAGCTGATTTTTGCTCCTCAAGCCTCTGCCGACATAAAATTATGTGGGAAGTGATTGAAGTGAGTGATTCTGAGGATTAGGAGTGATTATGAGTGACTTAAGTCACTCGATGAGAAAAAATGTCTCATATCATCTACATGTTGACCATCTGGCGCCTCGCCAGGTTGCAGATAGGGGAACGCCTCCCAGATATGGGTGGTACCGGGGAAATCAAATACCCGGGGTGGACAAAAGCAGCTAGGGGAAGGAAGCAAGAACAAGAAACGAGTTATGAGCGGGTACGACAAAAACACAATACCCCAAGGGAGTAGAAATCTCCCCGCCGGTTCCGATCGGGTGCAAGCCCCGGTGGCAGGTGCCGGTTCCATGGATTTTGGGGGGAATCAATCGTACTTTGACAGGAGCGTCTGCGAGGAGCTGGGTGGTCCTTTGGACGTGACGGAGGAGGTGGAAGTACCGATCAACAAGGTGGACATCGCAGAAATGGATGCCAAACTCTCAGAGACGTATGCTCTCTTCGAAGAGTTACGAGGCACCATAAAAGAAATGGTGTACTTTAGCAGCACAAAGAGGAATATGTGGCTGCCAATCAGGGATGGGCTGGAACGAGCGGAGCAGCTCATGAACGAGCTGCGCGATCACTCCATAATAACCGAAGGGCTCCATAGGGATCTGATCGAGAACGTTGGACGAACTGCCAGAACGAGAGCCATGCTCCGAAAGGAGAAGGCAAAGAAGAATACAGACGAAAGCCGCACTCAGACTGAGGAAGCCGTGGCAGCTTCCACTCTCCGTGATAGGAAGCGAGAGAGGGAGCCCACCCTGAGTCCAGTAGAGATGAGTCCTTCCAAGCCTAGAAGCAAAAAGCCGAGGACACGTAACGCTCCAGCGCCAACGACCTCGACACCCAAAAAGGTGAAAAAAAAGCAAGAGTCTGTGCCAAAACGGAAGAAGAGGCAGATGCGAGGTAGAACCGAGGCGGTCCTTATCAAACCGACCGAGGGACTTAGCTACGCGACGGTCCTCAAGGACCTTAAGAAGAAGGTGAAACCTGACGCCCTTGGCGTAAAAATCAAGGGGGTCAGGCAAACTAGACACGGCAAGGTTCTAGTGGAACTGGGACCTGCATCAAAGGGCGGAGCTGAGCTGTCGGCTGCCATCAAGCAGGCGGTTGGGGACGGAGGTAGCGTACGTGAGCTTGACCCACGCACCGAGGTCGAGATTCTGGACCTCGATACGACGACAGATGCAGATGAAGTAGAGGAAGCCATTCGAAAACATTTCGGCAAACCGGTTGGTGTCATCAGGGTCAGCCTCATGAAAAGACCCTTTAGAGGCAATCTGAAAGCTTTCGTGGAGCTGGCAGTAGATCTCGCTATCAGTCTAATGCGCATTGGACACCTCAAGGTGGGTGTGTATCCTGCCGTGTGCACAAGAAGGCGGAGGCAATAAGGTGCTACCGCTGCTTAGGCTTCGGTCACATCGCAGCGAACTGCGAGGGTCCAGATAGGACCAAATCATGCTGACGATGCGGCAAAGAGGGACATAAAGCTGCGGTATGCGAAAGCACACCGCAGTGCTACCTCGGCGCCGCAAAGGAAGATAAGCCCCTCACAGACCATCGCGCGGGGACAAGGAGTTGCTGGGCGTTCAGGCAGGCAGCCTCGCTGAGGAAGCCTATTGGACGTGCAAGCTAACATCGTAGCTGGGCAGGTCCGATAAGAAGCCCAGTCCACCGGAAGTAAACCAAGCAGGCAAAAAGGATGAAGGCCGAGACACGGCCAAAAGAGGGCACCCCCTGAAGTAATGCGAAAGCGGTTCCGGGGGGATTCATGCTAAGGAGAAAGGGTGGTGGTTTTTAGTCAGTAGTTGGTAGCATCACTATAATGAGCGAATTAAGATCTTTGTGTACATTTATACATATTAGGATCATTGTAGTGATGATGTCAATATCCCGACACTACCGAGAAGTGCGAACCCTTCTCGGCGTGTGTTAGCATATTTTCCACCTTCCCTCGTGAAAAAAAAAAATTGGCACATTCGCTCTGTTACACTTTACAAATCCTGGTTTTAGCCAAACTCTAGGGATTTTTAACAGCTTTCAGGCTCTTCTTTACACTTTCAAAACAATACAATTACAACTACAATTGCAATTACAATATTACAATAATAAACGCAGCAATAGGTTTTGTTTAGTTTACCATTACAATAGTTAGCGGCCATATCGATTCCCCCATAAATTGGACAACCGGGCTACTCAAACTGAATTACTTCCGGATATTTGTTCAACCAATCAGATTTTCCCGAAAAAATTCGAACAATATACTCTGTAAATATTAAAAAAAAATTTTAACTTATTTGGAGAAACTTTCCTTTCGAAATTACGTTCATTTTATAGCGTTCTTCTAATTTAAGTGTGAGAAAAAAATATTTAAAAATATGCAACCCCATTTGATAATAATGTAATCAAACATATTGATATGTATAAACATTAAGTGGGACTAGATATGGGTAATATTATGAATAGGAACATGCCAATTTCGAAACTTAGAAACGTGCCGATTTCAAAAGTTAGAAACGTAACTTTTTCTGAAGTTAGAAACGTGCCAATTTCGAAAGTTCGAACGTGACTTTCGGCATGTAATTATCGCCCCTATACCCAGCATGGAGAACCCAGCATTTATAAACCCCAGAGCCATCCCTGTCAATTGTCCTACCTTTCCGGGCAGTCATACTGTTCACTTCGAGCTACGATTAACGAATCACTTCCACAAAATTACGGCTTCTATCTCATTGCGACCGAAGTAACACTCTGAATAAGTCGTGCACTTTCAAGTTCAAGTTCGAGATCGAGTCTTGAAGTCCCTTCGGCTGACACTTTCGGTGGTTGCAGAGAAACTTTCCGGATAAAGTCTGCGGTGTAACGTTCGTGAAAGGACTCGCTATTGAATCACATTCGAGCTTATTCAATTCATCATCCGGAAAAACTCCGTCGGTGGTTTACGTTATAAGCGGAGATCCAACCGACAAAGCATCTCACTCTTGCCCTTTCAAACATAGAAAGGTTTTATGTAACTCTCAAGTCTGTCCTTATTCTTTACAATAAATCAATTGTTGAAGCAATTATTTCTCACTCATTTGAACACTGTAATGAACTGTAATGAACACGGGCCAGCAAGAACATCTGCGATATACGGTAAGCAGTGAAACATCAACTGTGTCTGCTGAGGATGCTTTGGCTAGCGTTAGCTATTTACAGCCAACCACTTTAACAGAAATACCGTGGGAGAGCATCAAGTGGGATACCACAATGAATGAGGAATTGATGCGTCTCTATTATGAAAGTGCGAAGTATGAATGAGGAATTGATGCGTCTCTATTATGAAAGTGCAAATAACTCAAATAATTCTTGCCGTAATGCTAACACATGGCACTCCTTATTTATTTATAAATATGGCCTTAAAAAAAAGTAAGGTAATAGAGAAAACTAGCTAAAATTGTCTATTCACGAACGGTTGGGCGAACGCCTTTAAAACTTTAATTTTAGTTTCTACTCGTATTTATGTGTTCAGTTTTCTGGATTTCACTTGTTTAGAACGTTGTAATGGCAGATGCATTTTGCAAACAAATCACTTACTTGAAGATTTAATTCGTATAAGATAGAAAAAACAGATTTAAATAGATTGTTTAGACTTTGAAACGTTGTTTCTCATGTCGAAACGCACAAAATTTTCTTCACGGCAAGCTATCAAATGTCCACTTTTCGGGGATCCGTAAGATTTAGTAAAAAGTTTTTTACCCTCCATTGAAGATGTAATCTTATGCTGTCAACAGGGTAGGTTCAAACTAGGAACAGATTCCGGAGGGAATAAGGAACCCTCTTTTTCAGCAATTGCCGATAATCTGGCTACGAAAGTAGAGACAATTTATACTAGAGCGTCTATCCCAACTGTTTCACATACCCGAGTAGTTGAAATCATAAATGATAATTATCACAAGAAATATGTAGATGCTAAGAACTGCTCAAGATTTATTGGAAAAAGTTCATCATTAAAAATAAAGGTAGACAATTTTAAGACATCTGCGAAAAATCTCGTGGACACTGCTGCATGCAAGTTTACTAATTTCGAAAACTGCAGATGCCCAATGGATAAGACAGTACCTATACTCGAACAGGCTTTTCTTTTCGATCAAAGGGGTTTCAAATTTGTGAAAATTGCTTTAGTAAACGCTCCTGAAACAAAAAACAGCAAAAAGAATAATAAGATGTGAGTCTGACAATCTTAGACTTCTAAAGCAAAAAAGTAAATATTCTCTTGATGATAATATTGAAGCTTCATGTATTTCCTCTTTATTAGAGGTAAAAACAAAGAAGAAGAGTATGATTGTTACAAAAAAATAAAAAATGAGCTCCATTAATCAATATTGGATTCTTCTTAAAAAATCTTGGCTCGTATCTCAAAGATTTGGTATCCTTGAACCTTCTCTAATTATAGATGAAAACGAAATAAGAAGAGAACGAAACATAACTAAGGATGGAGTAAACTTCTTGTTGTTGGATCAGACAGCACTACTGTTAACACAGGATGGAAATGTGGTGTCATTCGCAAAAGCGAAGAAAAACTTGATGAGTCCCTGCAATGGATCATTAGTCTACTTCATTTTAATGAACTTCCATTGCGAAGTCTTTTCCATCACGTAGATGGAGTTGCATCTGGTCCGAAATCATTCTCAGGGTCTATTGAGTCTACGCTTTCCAGACGTGAACAGCTTCCTGTAGTTTCCTTCGAAGCAATAGATTCAGAATTACCTACAATTACTGATGAAATTTTGAAAATATTGAGTAAAGATGAGAAATATCTTTTGGGAATTTCACATGCTATAAAATCTGGTAACTGCTCTCATGATCTGAGTCTTCAAGATCCAGGTCCTCTCAATCATGCACGATGGAATACTTTCGCGAATAGGATGATCAGAAAATATATCGCGATGTGAAAACCATCCTCTGAGATTGAAATGATTGTGAAATTCATACTCAGGGTATATGTATGGATGTGGGGTGTCAAAGACCACACCATGATTCTGACATGTAGGGGCCTCTCTCAACTGGTGTAAAAGATTTTTAATAATAAAAGTCGATAAAATGTACTAATTTTTCACTTATTCTATGTCCTTTCATAGACTTGAAAAGATAGATGACAACAAATTCTTCACTTATTCAATTAGATATAAATATATACAGTGGTCAGTGCATAAATCACTTTACAGTAAGTGCAGAAAGGGTCCTCTACCAGGAAGAGATTACAAATTCATTTGAAGTGTTGTTTCAACACACCTTAAAAATTCAACGAAGGAATTCGATATTTCCAAAATCTAAAACCACAAGAGATTTTTTGATTGAGCCATTAAGAGAAAAAAATTACTTTAAAATAAGTGCAAGAAACATCGTCTACTAGGAAAAGTGTTTGAATTTTTTAAAAGATTGTTTTATCATCCATTGAAGATTCAAGAACGAAAATTACAATTCGCAAACAACTAAAACCACAAAAGATTCTGGGATTAGGATGAGAAATCACTTCAAGCAAAGTGCAGGAAGCGTCCACTACCAGAAAAAGTGTTTGAATATATTTTGAGGTTTGTTTTAACATCCTTTGAAGAAATGAAATAGCAACGAAATCATCATTTCCTAACAAGCAAACCGTCAGGAGATTTTTTTTATTGTGCCACTTCGAAATAAGTTCAGGAAGTATCCGGAGAAATTATTTGAAATTTTCACGGCGGTTTAAACATACCTTAAAGATTCTAATGAATTATAAATGAATTACTCTGCATGACTTCCGATTACCGGTAGATTACAAGTGCATTACTACAGGTTACTTGTGAAATATGCGGATAACACGTGATTATTTGAATGATCCCATATTACCAGTTCGGATAACCGAACAGTCCAGTGGACAAATGGGGGTATTAATAAAGTAAAAATCAATAGAATCCTGAGGAATAATATTTTTATGTAAATTTAGTCCGAACTTTACACCAAACAACTTAATATGCAATGAAATGCTTCATAAGTTCAGTGACCCTTTTCATACTGATTCAAATTTAGAGAGTGAATGAAAGTCGTTTAATCTCAAACATACCGTTGAACTTCATCAGCAATCCAGTGATGAATGTCAGGATGATTAAGACTGGTAAAAACATCCGGATCTTTTCCAAATTCCCTTGCTCTCAGCACTGACATTACTCCAACCAGTTCAGGAACATATGATGGAGGCATTCTGAGCACAAGTGGACCTCCGAAGTCCCCCATGCAAGTGCCTCTTCTCAAACTTGTATCAAGAGTACAAATACTTCTATCTGTAATTGTAGCGCGTCTCCAATAAATACGAATACACTCCGCTAATGGAATTATCGGTAGTCGGACTTGCATTAACTGCTTCGGATATTGAGGTGCATGCCTGAAATTAATTTGAATTTTAATTTGATCAAAAAAATATAATTCCTAAAAATCAAATGTCGGAAATCGATTCCATATATTGTCGTTGGTGTTTAACAGGGTTTAAAATATTTCCGATAACTTACTCATATTTAGCTCCTGGTACAGTACATCCCCAGCCACTAAAAATACCATACGCTATATGCGGTATAACTCCAGCAAAGAGTCTAATTGGTCTGTTAGGACCGAAGTGAAAGTCGATATTTGGAGAAACTGCAACCACCGCTGTAAGAAAATAATTAATACAATTCGTTTCCAATGAATCAGAACATTTCTTTTACATAGAAGGAAAAATCGTTCTAGATATCACCTAGTCTTTTATTGGGTTCGACTAGTGTTCTTTTTTTGACAGTATGAAGATATCCGCTGTTTCTCATCGCTGACTCAGAAAGAATGGTGTACCGTTCCAGAGGCGCTGGATAAACACATTGCCGAAGAGATAGGACAAGCACTTTCGATAATATAGTACCGGCGCACTCACTAACATTATCTCTCCGAATATTGACAATGTAAGGAACGCTTCTGATATCTACCGGCCCATCTCCTATCTTCCTTATATTAATTACACGCTTCCGACGAATGTGAAGATTTGAGGACTCATCTGCAAGAATTATGTAAATTAATTTATTTGTATTTTTTATTAGAGGCTGCAACGGCATTACTATCTTGGCCTCCGTTGCTCTCCTACCCGCTTCCGATCATCAACTTCACCTAGCAGCTCCTTCTTTCCCTCTCACCAACAACACTCTCCTTTTTCCCATCCCTATACTCAACCCACCCATTACCACTACCGCTTCTTTCTCTTTTCTCCTTGTTTCCCTACACAATTCACATCTCTCCTCTTTTCCCTCCTCTCTACCCTTCTGCTCTCTATTTCCACCTGCCCTTCTTCTTCCTTCTTTTCCATCTCATTCTCTTATCTCCCTTCCCTCAAACCACTTGCACACTTGTATCTCTTTTCTTTTCACCAGACCCCTTCTTTTCCTCTATATTTACCATGTCATCCATACCACTTTTCAATAACACTACTCTACCTCTTTTCTTTCCTCTTCACTCCCTCCTCATCTCGAACAACTTCTCATCCGCTCTTTCCCCATCAACCCTTATTCCCCTTAAGCCTAGTGCACTTTTCTCTCCCTCTTTTCTCATCAACATCTTCTCCCACCTCCTTTTTTGTGCTAAATACGAAACTGACTTTTGGTTTTGGAACTCTCTTCTTCCCCCATATCCACCCTTCTAATCACAGTTGCTCTCTCTCCTCTCCATATTTACCACCTCGTTCTCACCACTCTCCATTTCCATTATTCTACACCTTTTCTCCCGCTCAACCCATTTAACTTCCCTACCCCTACATCTGCATAACATATCTCCTTCTTTCCCATATTATTCCCTTCTCTCCCGCCCCTCAAACTTAATTAACTCCAGTGTCGCGTTTTTCCTCCTCACTTCGTGTTGAATGCCCCAGGAAACGGGGGTAGGACTTAAGTCTGATGGTATACCTCTTACCAGCTATTTCGGCCCGCCCCACTACTCACAATGCGCTAGATGGAACGCATGTCATCAACACAAACTGTAGGAAATAATGACAAGAAGTTGGAAATGGAAACAGAAAGAAATGCAATCTCTCAAGTCAAGGAAGGAAAAGAGCTAGCCAAAACTAAGACAATCGAAGTGGTGCAAAGCCCTCCAATATGCAGCTGGAGAAAACTGGAAAAGGAGGGGGGTGTTGAAAAATAATAAGGACAACTTTAGAAATCGAAGGATTCAAATGCTGGAATGGACCTCCTAAGAGTGACAAGCAAGGGTGTAAAATCTGATCTACAGAAGAGATTCAAAGAAGGCAGTCTGAAATAGTTCACAGTGCTCAATAAGTCGGATGAAAATCCAGAGTAGACACCAAGAATAATGGGTAAGATGAAGCACGACTGAAGCATTCCCATTTCCTCTGGCGGCTTCTTCGGACGATCCGGGAAAAAAATCAAAGCTTGTGGCCCGTAACCCTTAGATTCAAGTACAGGGAAAGGATCGACAAGATAAAAATGAGCATCAAAATGGAGCCAGAATACCTGAAGACATAAGTAGAGAACAGAAGGCTAAGGACAAGGGAGTCAGAACAAAGAGACGTCCTCGCCTCAGGCACTAGTCTCTCAAAAGTAGCTTCAAAGACAACCATAAGCAGGGCAGCCAAGTGAAGATATCATGGGGCTAGAACAGGAATAGCCGAACATCCTGAAAATGTGTGGTACAAAGCTGGAAAGGAAGAGCAGTCAGTATGCCCTTCCTGACACATCCGGAGAGAGAAAGGTATTTCTCAGATCATTGCTGAAAAACAGGACCTGGAAAATAGTTGACAGACCGAAAATGATGTCGAATGATCCGGCGCAACAATCCAGACTGAAGCAAAACAATTCAGAAGAAAAAAAAAAACGGTAAGTAGCTCAAGGTATCAATGAACGTGTTGGCGTGGACTAAAAAGTTGTATTCTCTCCTGTGGCACGTATGAGCTCAGTGTGGTTAGTAATAGCACATATGATAGTGACTCTCATCAATTAGGTGTGGCAACTGCTTATTTAAACGGCGATCTAGACCATGTGTCTTCCTACATTTTTCGAAGAAATGCTGATGGAGGGGAAAATGAAAATCATCAGTTCAAAGAAAAAGCACTGAGAAATCTTCAAGCAGTCAAGCATGGAGACAAAATCTGTCTGCTGAAAGAGTCCTTGCATGGTCTTCGACAACCAGCACGTCAGCAGAACAATAATTTCGACCAGAAATTTCGCGCAGCTGGATTGATGCCCACTAAACTTTAAGTGAAAGAGCAGCAAAAGTCTATTTGAAATCACAGATCTTGGAAAAGCTCAATATTTTTGGGCACCGACTTCACTCAGATCCAGGGGAAGATCACCATCTGCCAAAAATTATACATTGAGGACGTACTAGATCATTTTGGGATGAAGAACTCAAAAGCAGTGGCAACATCAGTGAATCCAAGTAAGAAATTGATGAAGCCAGAATAAACTTCACAGAAAATTATGGATCATTGAGTCAATTTAATGACAGATACAATCAGAATATTAGATGTTCGTTAAACCAATTTTTCTATATTTAGACTGAACAATGGATCACGAAATTGTTTTTAGCAAAAATAACGAAAATTTGAAAGGCCTATTGGATGCTGACTGGGGTTGTTGTCTGTAAGATCGGAGATCCTTCACAGGATACGTTTTCAAAATGAGAATTATTTATTTATTATTCTCAGCGTTCTGCTTATATATGTCTCAACATTTTTCCCCATCGACTAAAATCAGAGAAAAATCGAATTTCACTTACCGATATTCCCATCCAATAAAACCGCAATGCTTTGCGAAAAAATTGCACACAATATTAGGAGATGCAAGTAGGATTGGTTATTCATGGCAAACATTTTTTCGAAATTTATTTTTGAATATTAATTATTAAGTCGAAATTCGGCGCATATAAAACGATGGAAAAGTTTCCCCGTTTCACATTGTTTCAATAATGAAAAAAAGAATACGAATATAATAAACTTTGTTTGCATATTGATTAACAACTTTATAAACCATATCAGTTTTATTTGCAAAGAAAATCATTTCAACACATTCTTTTATGGTCTTATATTTTTGCGTTATCTGTTAACATTGTATATTTGATACACAATGTAGTTAATTTGATCGTGCTTGACTGACTAAAATCGTCGAAATTTCTTTGGTAGTTTATACTGATATAAAATGCTAGTATATTTGGGGCCGGAAGAATTTTTTTTACTATTATTTTTCAGTTTCTCTAGTAAGCAATGCAAGATCTCATAAAAGTACAAGAATACTCTCTTGTAGAACTTTTCTAGATGTTCAAAATTTGATCTGAACATATTTTTGTGCCTTTCGTTGTTTAAAATAAAAAATTTCGACAAATTTTTAAAAATATTCAGATGCAAATTTAAGTCAATGTTTCTTCATTTGTGAAAGTGGCTTTATTGAAGAATACGTACCATTGTATTATATACTTAAAATTCAGCATTTAATATATTATTATTTGGAATTGAAGATATTTTTTTGCTGAGCGGACACATACATAGGTGTTGGTTCACTTTTCAACCAAAAATATGAATTTCTCCCAAAAATGTGGATTTTGAACCAAATCCTTCGATTTCTAACTAAAAATATAAATTTTCAATTATAAATGTAAAATTTTCAGTTAAAAAAATTAATTTTCAATCCTTAGCAAAATTTTCAACTAAACTGGTGTACCTTCAAGAAGAATAGTTCAATTTTCAATAGGAAAGATGAATTTCCTTCTGAAAAGACGGATTTTGAACCAAATACTTTAATTATTGACTAAAAAGTATAAATTTTCAACCACAAATGGAGTAGTTGAATTTTAAGTAAAAAAAAATTAATTTTAACCAAAAAAAAAACAAATTATTTCCAACTGATATGATGAATTTTCAACTAAATAGATGAATTTTCAACTAAAATTATGGAATTTTCAACTGAGTTGGTTGAATTTTCTGTTATGAAAATTAATTTTTCACCAAAAAAATTAATTTTCAAGAAAATAGTTAAGTTTTTAACTGATATAGCTATATTTTCAGTTAAAAATATTAATTTTCAACTGAAAAAATAAATTTCCAACAAACTGTGCCCTAACGGCCTACCTGTATAACTGCGCCATGACGTGGCGACAGTTCATTTGAAGCACGGTGGCGAGCTAGTGTCGACCAGAAACCAATGCTCCCAATCTTGCTCCCCAACCGCACTGCGCATGCGTCGCGCCGTATTTCTGATTGACTGCATAGCGCGCGCTTTTTTAAAATGTTTAAAATATGCAAATTAATTGTTTTAAAGAAATAATAATAAGAAATTGCATGAAAATATATTTTTCATTGCAAAATAAACTTTCGCAGTAATAAATATAATAATAATTTGATTTCACTGCTGAAAACACACTATTCTGTAACTGTATTATTATTAATATTATCAATAATATTATAATTTTTAATTGATAATACTAATTGTATGTATGTATGTATGTATACCATTAGCTTTCGGGGTAGGCGTGACACTACTCGATTCGGGTAGTGTTTCTAGGTGGATAGTTTCTTGTAGTAAAGAACTACAAGTGTGGGCTCACCACACCCACGACGCCAACAGCACGCAGTAGTATTATTCCCGAATGGTCACCATCCAAGTACTAACCGCGCCCAACACTGCTTAACTTCAGTGATCTAACGAGAACTGTATTTTTCAGCGTGTTATGGCCGTTGGCCATAATAATTAATGATAATTAACAATATTATTGATAATATTAATAAAATTAGTAATGATAATTAATTAATATGATTATTAATATTATTCTGTTAACTGTAAATTTAAAGAAATGATGTAGTAAATCAGTACTTACCTCTTAATGACTTACCTCTTCGTGGAAATCTCGATGACAATGCATATACTTGTTCTGCTAAAAGCGATGTCCCAATGAATAATGAGTTTTCAGCAGTAAAATCAAATAATTATTATATTTATGTCTGCTAAGGTATATTTTGCAATAAAACATGTATTTTTATGCATTTTCTAATTATTATATGTTTGAAACAATTAATTTTCGTATTTAAAACATTTTAAATAAGCGCGCGCTATGCAGCTAATCAGAAAATCGGCGTGACGCATGCGCAGTGCGGTTGGGGAGCAAGATAGGGAGCACTGCTAGAAACAAGTCTCCGATGCCATAAGCAAACTAAATCCGATAGAACTGATTGGATTACTTCATGCGATCCGATAAGCATGTCTTCGACATTAACAACAGCACCATCTGATACGAGAATATTTATCGCGCAGTAGCATCTCGAAATTATTGGAGCAATGTTCATGAAAAAGAGCAGTGAATATCAATTCATTTCAATCAAAAATGTTACGCTATGGTTTAAAATCAATTATATACTCTAAGAATTCTTGTTAAGATTGAATTGTAACTTCTGAATGCGTTGTCGTATCTACCCATTAGGCCCTACGATTCGACAAAGAAAAGAAAGAAGAAGAAAAAGTATTGGATAGATATTGAGAGAGAGAGAGAGATCGATCGTTTCGATACGCAAAGTGTGACCTGTCATTGGAACACAATCGGATCGTCTCTGTCTATCTCAGATAGTTGAAAGAGAGGCCTGATCGACTTCAAGCATCGGAGTCCTACTGTAGAGTTTTGGAATGTCAAACTGTCAAAGTTTTGAAGTGGTAATAGTGAAAACTGTGTTTTTTTGTCGATATTTAATTTAATATTAATAAAAGAAGTGATTTTCTGTTAAATGACTGCTTCGTCTGTCTGGTTATGAAACTGCGTCGCATGCATTATGCGATTACGCAGAAGTGCGTGTTTCCTACTTGCACTGTTTTGCGAGGTGTTTTGGTGAAAAGCGTGATGTGCTTTTGGATGCTGCTGTCTCCAAATGGTTTATTCAAGTATCTGGACCAATTATTCAAGAGAAAGCTCTCTTTCTAAACGAGATGCTCGACAGTCCACAAACGTTTTAAGTACGTAAACGATTATTATAAACAAAATATGAGAACATTTAATTATATCTTACTTATTCCAGTTCGATCATTATTCGACAAAACTTAAATCTGGTTGAGAGATGAGTTTCTTACCAGGACCGGTGCATAAAATTAGCCTAAAACTAAGTAGAAAAAAGGAAAAAAGTGGTTATAATGTTAAAACGTCAAACCCCTACGAATTTCTATCGAATGAAGATCTTTCTGAAGATGGAGTTGAAAGTGAAGAGAAATCAGCTAGTCACAGATTTCAAAAACTAAAAATTCCAACTAGAGCGGTTTGTAGTTACGTGAAAAATCATTCTCATACGTTCAATGGATTCAAACCCAAAATAAAAGGTGTTATGGATCTATCCTACAAAGGAGATCTTATAATAATATATATATATATATAATCAAAAGAAGACTCCGATACTGCTCCACAAGAGGTGATAAAATCTAATGTCGAGAATCATAGTTATACCCAGGAGGATCAAAAGCTGCTGAAAAAGGTGATCAAGGGAATTCACCCGAAGGTCACTTCAGAAGAAATAAAAGAAGCCTTGCAATAAAAAATAAGTCGAGTTAGATATAATTTATTGTTAGTCACTCTAAACATAGGGGAATAGGAAGAAAGTGTTTTAAAAATGCAAAACAAAATCAAAATTTTGAGTTATCTCGAAAACGGTGCGAGATACGCGGAAACTGACAATATTTGTGGGGTTTTCTAAATGAGGTTTGACCTCGGCTAACCCAACCTAAACCAGTGAAAAAATTTTCAAAATTCAAGAAAGAAATAAAACATTTTAAATTATCTTTGAAAGGTTCACAGATACATGAAAACAGACAACATTTTCAGGGTTCTGTAAATGGGGATGGTCCACGGTCATCCCGACCTAAACCAGTATATACATTTTCGTAATTAGAAAAAAACAAAATTTTGAATTATCTCGACAACGGTCAGAGATACGTGAAAACTAAGTAAAATTTAAGGTTTATGTGGAAGGGGTTTGTTCTCGACCAACTCGAACTAACCCAACAAAAAGATGTTTAAAAACCAAAAAAATTAAAGTTTTTAGTTTTCTTTAAAAATGATGATAACAGTAAACAGATTTAAAAATGTTTAAATATCTACAATTTGAATCCTATTGAAATCCACCAGAGATTTGTAAAAACTGATAATTACAAAGAACTCAAACTAACACAATAAAAAGTTTTGAAAAATTCAACACAATAATAGAAATGAATTTTTGACAAAAAAGTTGAATTTTCAAACAAAAAATATGGCTTATCTATCAAAATAATTGAATTTTCGACCCAAAAAAGACGAGAAGTGAATTTTTAATTTTAAAAAATCCATTTTTTAACAAAAATGGAATAGCCACATTTTCAGTAAAAAAATTCATTAAAAAAAAATTATAATAATTTGCAACAAAATAAATGAATTTTCAACCAAACAGAGGAATCATCAACCAAGAAGGTGAAATGTCTATAAAAAAATATAAATTTTCGACGAAAAATATAATAGTTAAATTATTAGTTCAAAACTTAGTTTTTAATAACAAAAAAAAAAGTTCAATCACAAAAATGAATTTCCAACCAAGAATATTAATTTTTGGAAAATACATGAATTTTCAACTAAGCTTTAAAATTCTAAAGGAATTTTCTCCCGAAAAGAAATTAGTCCAGAATATTAATCTTCTTGATGACTGGTTTGCCATTTTTGTTGAATATTCGTTTATTTTGTTAAAAACTATAGAAATTTTCAACTCAATAGCTGAATTTTCAAGTGAAGAAATTAAAAAAATTCATATTTATCGAAAACACTAAGTTAAACAAATTAATTTTTAACGAAAAAATGGATTTTCAATCAAACAGTTCAATTTTCAACCAATGTGATGAATTTTCTAATAAATGATGAATCTTCAACTGGAATAGTTGAATTTTATACCAAAAAGGTACAAAAAATTTTCACCAAATATTTCAATTAAAAAAAAGATCAATCATCAATCGAACAGTTAAACTGTCGTCTAAAAAACATACACTTTCAACCAAAAATAGAATAGTTAAATTTTCTTTAAAAAAAACTAATCTCTAACAAAAAAAGTGAACTTCCAACAAAAAAGTTAAATTTTCAACTGGAATAGAGAAATTTTCAGTTAGAAAAATTGATTTTCAACAAGATCGTTAAATTTTTGAATCAGAAATGAATTTTCAATTAAAATGATGAATCTTCAACTGGAATAATTGAATTTTATACCAAAAAGGTACACCAAATTTTTACCAAATATTTCAATTTTTAAATAAAAGAGATCAATTAACAATCAAATAGTTAAATTTTCGTCCAAAAAAGATACAATTTTAACCAAAGATAAAAAAGTCGAATTTTCTGTTTGAAAAAACTAATTTCTAGCAAAAAAAACGAATTTTCAACAAAATAGTTAAATTTTCGACTGGAATAATTAAACTTTTAGTAAAAAGAATTGATTTTCAACATGGTCGTTAAATTTGAAATCAGGGATGAATTTTTCAATTAAAATTATGAATCTTCAACTAAAAGAAATAAATTTTTTAAAAAGAGTTACACTTTTAACGAAGGAGTGAAATTTTCAACTAAAAAAGATGAATTCTCAATAAACAATGTGATATAATTGAAATTTCAACCAAAAAAGATTTCAACGTTGAATAAAAAACAGTCAAGTTCGACCAAAAAAGACAAATTTTCAAGAAAATTTGAGATTTCAATTAAAAAATACTTTTCAGTCAACAGAGAAAACAAATTCAAAAAGAACTGTTGAATATTCGAGGAAAAATATGAATTTTCAAATTAAGTACAATAAAAGAAAGAAAACGAAAAGGGTACTTAGCCTAATATTTGATTTACACTTTACTTTGTCCAATTTTATTAAGTTTTGACTTCATCCTTCATGGTTGTTTCTTCTTTTTCATTCACCTAAATAAAAGTTAATTCCCTATAACAAGCATTTTTCAGCAAAAATAAAATATAATTCACTTTTTTCACGAAAACTACCCTTTATAGCTTAGGTTTATCAATTTAAATGAGAACTTGTATTCAATTTATTTATCACTATGAACGATTGAAATAAGAGTTCACTGTATTATTTAGTTCTATTTGATATAGAAAATAATATAAAATAAGCCATATTAATGACAAAAAAACAACATTTTTGCAGCACTGTACGGGAAGTTCTCAGCATATGCACCAAAAAATGAGCAGAAAATGGCCGATTCTTGATGAAGTAAAAGTGTGCGGGAATCCTAACATTCCCGCACAAAATTTCGTGCGGGAATGTTGACCATCAAGCATACTTTGATGATTGGTCGCAAGAATTATCACAACCAATCTGAAGCCACAGGATGCGTGATCCAACAGTATTCGCTGCGATTGGTCAAAATTTTACGCGCGCGATTCAAAATCGAATTAATTTATTTCGTTTTTGACCCCCGCGCCAGATTAGAGCCATTTGCAGAATTTTTCCAGCGTAACACACGGCGCGCGCGCAGGCTGTCCACTTTATCAATCAACACTGCCATCATTTCGTCAGCTGAGAAGTCGAGCGTTTAGGTTAGTTTGCCTGGTAAAAATTTTTGGGAAGTTTACGTTTGAGAGAGTCGAGTGTAAATCATTTTAGTTCATTTTTTTTTTCGTCACGGGGGGCTTAGGACCTCCCGGACCCCCCGCCGGGGCTCTGCTCCGAATCCCGCCCTCCACCCAACAATCTTATGACATACCAATATTTCTTATGTCACGAACTTCTCTTTACAGGGGTTAAAAAAAATAGTATATGATACGCGCGCGGGTTGGTGCTTCCTCCTCGTTTGACGTTTGCCACCCTCGCTTTGCTCGGGCGGCGAGCCAACTTCCCGCACTTGTACATAAAGGTCGTTCCGCTTTTTCATAAATATAATAACTTTGCCTAAACTCAATTAAAATTTAATAGGTGTTTCGCATTCAGAAAAGATCAGCGAATTTATTGATATAAACATTTTGAAAATATATTCTACTATCGTTCAAAAATTAACGAAAATCTCAAAACCCCCTCAAAATTTGTCTCATAGGTACCCTTACCTTAGTTTTTACAGCGTAGTGCAAAAATGAAATGATGTCCATACTCAAAAGTGAAATTTTTTATATTTAGGTCCTAATATACAGTTTTTTCAAGGAAGCCAAAAAGGACGGTGAACTGTTGCATAATGTAAGAGTCCCACTAGATTGAAGCAATGATATGGTCCTACTAAAATAACGCGCGGCATTCCAGTCAGGGGATTTGCTGGATTGCGAGAAGCGAGTAATGCTTTCAAACCAATTTGATTTGGCCTTGTTATAAAAGAGTGGCATTCTATGGAGTGGTTATTAATATTATTAATGCGATAACTATTATTAGGATTGTCATCATAAGGACGGAGATATGCAGAGAAGATTCCACCATAAGCGAGTAGTAGAGTAGCCAGCGCTTGATGTGGGTTGTCTACGGTTGGTGCGGAGTGTTGGAGTAATCCAGTAAGAATATTGCCATTTGGCATTCGGATATGAATTTCGCTTCCTGGAGGAATATGCACGGTTTCCAGCGGTTGAAAATTGTCAGTACCAATCCTTCCAATCGGTGCATCTTATCAAGTTAGAAAAAAAATTTATTATTATTTACCCGCGCGAATCGAAAATATACAGAAAGAAAAAGGTTATTGGAAGTGCCCTAAGAAATAAAAATGAACAACAATCAACAGAGAAACTTTCTGTTTTAATATAAGATGTAACCCAAATCCAACATTATTTGAACAATTTTATTAATTGTTTAGAATCGTGAATTTTTACATTCGAAATCTTCTAGATTTCTCTTGCATAATTTTGGATATTTCCGAAACTGTTTCAAAATCTTTGTTGAATATCCTTTTAACATTAATTTTTGAAAAATTATTAAAAATTTCCCCAGAAATCTTAGGATAGACTTATCTTACCCTAAAATCATCCAAAATCGCTAAAAAGCTTCAAAATCTTATTTGAAAATCTTCAAAAACGTAGATTTAAAAAAATTAAAATCTTCGCAAGTCTGAAATTATTTTTCAAATTGTTTTATCGAAGATTCTAAATATCTCTTGAAAAGGCTCTAACTTTTCTCAGATTTGTTCGGATCATGCAAAATGAAAAAAAATACCTTAAAATGTAAGAGATTCTTTTTTGAAAATTTTCAAATCTTTTGAAATGTTCTGAAATCTATTTAGATATTCTTTTAAAATTATTTTTGAATTGAAGATCACTTCAAATTTTTCTAAGAATTTTAAGAAAATTTGTTTATTCTATTGACTCCTTTCAAGTTTCTTAAAAAGCTTCAAATTTTTTTCAAATGGTCAAAAATTTACATTTTATTTTAAATTTTGTGAAACCTTTTCAGGGTTTGAAATATTATTGAATCATTCACAAGCTTGTGAATTTTCGAAATATTTTCTTTTTAGTTCTTTTTAGAAATCTGAAGAAATTTCTTGAATTCATTTTTTATTCTTTCTTAAAATTCATATTTGGAAATAAAAAGTCATTTGAAACTTTCCCAGGAATCTGAAGAGAATTTTTTTATTGTCTTGAAAATTTTCAAAAGTCTTGAAAAGCTTAAAAATTTTATTTTTAAATATGCAAAAATCTATATTTTCATTCAAGTTTCTTGAAATAATTTTAAATTAAAAAATATTATTGTTGCCTAAAAATATTAGGAAAATTACTTTGATTATTTATTACTTTTTGTAGAAAATCTTCAAAAATCTACACTTTGTTTCAAATTTTTTAAAATCTTTTCAAGCTTTGAATGATTCTTGGTTCTTTTGGAAATTCTTGAATATTTCTTAAACTCACTTGACTTTTTTCTGAAATTGAAAAAAATTCATCTTCTACATTTTTTCCTAACTTTAAGTAAAGCATATGGAATGTTTTGAAATCTTGTTCAATTTTTCCCTAAAATTCAATCAACAAAACAAAAAATTATTTAAAAATTCAGGAGGAATCATACAAATTTTTTTTAAATTCTTGTGAGGCCTTTCAAAATTTCCAAAAAGCTTATTATTTCGAAATTTTCGAAAATCTACATTTTGTTTGAAATTTTTCAAAATCGTCTTTTGATTTCAATCAATTTCGAATCTTTTCAAAACTTCTCAAACTTCTAAATATCTTTTTAAAAAATCATTATTAAAGAAAACCATCCATAATTAGAATTTTCTCTCTCATAATAAATGAATATAAAATAACAATTTGGATTTTTTGATTCACAAAACTGATGTTGCAAAAGAAGCGTAATCTTTATAGATATATAAACAAAATGTTCTATTCAAAAAGTGTAATTTTAATATATTTCTACTCTTGCATAAACTTTTTTTTCATTCCCATATGTTACAATAATTAAATCTTCCAACGTGGCGCTGAATGGACATTTTGGTTAAGATTATTTTTTGATTCTTTTTTTGTATCGTAGATTTCTTATTATGGATAATAATTATAATAGTATTAATATCATATTATATTGAACTTGATATATTATATTATGTTAAAAAGACTTACTGGTAAAACAAGACACAACCATGCAGGAAAAGAATATAATTAGGACCTTCATTGTTTCTAGACACGAGTAAAGACAAAGATCAAGAAATGAACAATTTTTGTTATATCTTATTATTATAATTGAGTGGAAGGACAAAGTTTATGGATTACACTTTAATTGTGAAACTTTGTTTGCGTTACTTAGACATAAAATACAATTTATATAGTATATAAATTCAAAACTTTATAAAAAATGCTGGTTTCATCCGCAATTAAATTTCTAGGTATTATTTTATGAGCTTATTTCTTTTGCGTCTTATCTGTTAACTTTATTTATCTGTCAGTGGAAACTGTGATCTCATTCAGTAATTTATAGTACCTATCATCTAAAATGGTAGGACATCATTTATTTTAAGATTCTCTTGCAGGATGCTCATTATCCCATCAAAAAACTCTTTAGCAATAACCACGAACCACCTTGCTCTGCTTCTCACTTGAACTTTTTCACCACTATCTGCTTCTTCCATCTCTTCTTTCTCATCTAGCTGAATCTCCTCCATCCTGGCTTCCTTCTCCTTCCATTCTTATATTGTCTACCCTACTTTTGCTTTCGCATATTTAATCTTCATCTCAACGCCTGGCCGTTCCAGCCTTTCCTCCTCTTTTCGAAGCCAACTTTCCACCATCTCCTTTCTCTCCGTTCAATCTTCCTCAATCCATATGCCTGAGATCTTGAGCTTAACCCTCGCCTCTAGTAGCTCCGTTTTGTTCTCCATTGATTTCAGTTTAAGATGAATCTGGCTGCCCAATACGTTCAATACTTCGCAGTCGTATGCGCTGAACCTCAGCCACTTCAGGTTTCTCCTTCTCCCCGCTCTGTCCTCCTTCTTCACCATCCACATTTCCTTCGTCAAAGGCCTTGGAGGATTCTTCCATGTGCTCTCGTTTTCCTCCATCTGGCAGCTCGCATCTTTCACCTTTGTCTCACTTTCCCTTATAGACTGCACTTCCTCTTTCCTCGGCTCCGCTGAGCTCGCTTTCTCCATACTTCCTTCGATCTTCAAATTGAGCTCCTAGATGCTTATACGCATCTTCGCCATCTCCTCCAGTACCGTCTCCTTTTCTCTCTTGCTCTCAAGGTTCTCTTGTTCTCTCTCTTGCTCTCGTTCCACTTTTATTATCTCTCACTAAGCCTTCATCCGCCTCCTTTTTTCACCGTCACCACTCATCACGCTGTTCGGCTGTTGCTAACAACAATATCTCTTCATACACTTTCTCACTCTGCCTGTCCGCTGTGACTTCTCTTTCCCTCTCTCTTCTTCATTAAGGCTGTAGTCAAGCTACCTTCTCGTCACAGCTGACGCTCCCTCCACGCAAGCCCCAGCGCCTCTTCTCCTTGCCCTTTCGGTTCGGCGTTCGAAAGGTTATGATTAAAATGAATATAATTAAATAAAACTGAAATAAAAATAAAAAAATATAATAAAATGTTACTGAATCAACTAGGTGATTTGCTGCTATCAAAGATCTGGATTTTGTTCGGAATTTCCAATATACACACCGGAGGCCTTAAAGACAACTTAATTATATCATAACAATAACGTCTGCAAATTCCTGTAGCATCTCCTGTAAGATGCCTCTCATCCCTACCCATTTTGTCCCATGCTCTCTAAATGATTCTTCAATATTACAAATGAATAAGAGGAATGAGACAGGACTGAGAGAGTCACTAAATCCCAAGGCCTTATTATATATGAACCTCAAAATAAAAAAGGAACAATGAAAGACCATTGTGGATTCCAACAGCTTTGGAATGCCAAAAGAATGAATTTTTTGTGAGCCAAGTTAGAGACGAATCAATCCCAAGAAGAACCTCTAATTTATTTTCTAAACACCTAGCTACAGATGTAAAAATAAGAAAATGGGATGTTAAGTATTACCTTCATCCACAGAATTTTACGAGCCACAATGCGGGCGAACCAACATTGCAGAAGGAAAGGTCATCATTGACTCCGATTGTTCAGATTGATTTCAACTAAATCATTGGTAAGCCAAGCGACGAGTGAGTCAGTCTTAGGGAAAGCCTTCAACTTAATTACAAAGCACCAAGCTACTATAATTCTCACTGGATAAATTTGTTGGAATATATTTTTTTTATATAAATAAAAGGTGTCATGCTCATTCTTCTTCACTCCATTATGCACTCTAATCACTTTAGTTTCATCATCACATAACGCTAGGAAAGTAGCCGTTGAAATAATTACATGATACCCATGACAGTTGGTTAGTATCCAACGTCACCGAAAACGAGACCACTGTTCTCTAAGGCTTGTACCTTGGACGAACTCGTCTACACGAGGAGCGTCGAGACCCGAGCGTCGAACCGAGGTGGAACCGTATCCTATTCCACTGGCTCTCCGTGTCAGTTAAACGTGCTATGTCGTGAGTGTCTGTAAGTCCCCACGCTGTTCGATAGGAGGGGGTGTCTCTTCTATCTGCTATCTGCGATATTCGCAGTGCAAAGCGCCTTTCTAACGGGTGGTATCACCCGAACAATGTAAGAGCTTTCATATGTTTTGAAGAGTTTTTTTTGTAGAGGTGAGAATGCATTTACGCACACTGAGCGTGGGACTCGACCTAAACACGGTAATCCCCACTAAACTCACCTCCCCTCCTTGTCAACCGCTGTTCCCGGAATCCGCTTTCGCATTACTTCATGAACATGGGTTATAGGCATTCTATGCCGTGCTTCGGCGTCCCGCTGTTTTGCCAACCTGGTCTTTTTCTTCTTCTTTCCTCTTTGCAGCCAAACGAAGATGCACACTTCGGCGTCTTGGTTGGGTATGGTCTGTTATTGCCGTCGTTCATCCGGCTTCTTCGCCGAGGCTGCCTCCCTGAACGACGCACAGCTCATCGTCCCCGGCAGATGGTCGGTCCGAGGATTGCCTTCCTTTTTGGTGCAGAGGTAGCACTGCGACGTACCTACGCACTCCGCAGCCCTATGGCCCTCTTTGTCACATCTCCTGCTCGCTCTTGTCCGGTTCGGACCCTTACAATTTGCCGCCATATGACCGAAGTCAAGACAACGGTAACAGCGTAGCACCTCCTCCTTCCGGACCCTACAGGACATCCAAGCTACCTTAAGATCTCCTGTCCGGATGAGTTGCAACGCCAGCTCTTCATTCATCTCCACGTATGCCTTGAGGTGTCCCCTGAATGCCCTTTTCGTCAAACACACCATGCCGTTGTCTGGATCGACAACGCCAAATTAGTGACATACCGCCTCCGTCACCTCTTCCACGCCGGTTTTCGTGTCCAAATCCAGGACCACGACTTCCATGCGTGGGGCGAGCTTTCGCACGGAGTTGTCTGCGTCGACTACCTCCCTGATGGCAGAGGACAGCTGTGCCCTACCGTCCGTCGCAGGGCCCACCTCGATGAGGACGTCTCCTTTCCTCGTCTCTCGGACGTTCCTGATTTTGACATCAAGCGTGCCCAGTTTAACCTTCTGCTTAAGGTCCTTCAAGACCTCGGCGTAGCTAGAACCCTGAGCCGGTTTTATTAAAACCACCTCAGGTCGCGCTCTTCTTCTCGGCTCCTTCTTCTTCGTGGGGGGTGCGACTGTCGTCACCTCTGCGTCATTCTCCTTCGATATTGAGGACGCTGCTCCTGCAGTGCGCGTCCTTGGCTTTCTCTCTATTGCCTCAGAGGAACCTGCCTCAACGGGAATCAGCGTGGGCTTCCTCTCTCGCTTCCCAATATGGGTAGAGGGAGCTTCCATAGCTTCGTCAGCCAGAGTCCCAGATTGACTCATCTCCTTCGTCTGTCTTATCCTCCTCCTTTCCTCCGTCCTCGCCTTCTTGCCGGCGGAGCACTCAACCCCTACTGGTACGAAAGAAAACCGGTAATCTGCTGTTCTTACGACAAGAGACAGGGTTTGCGCCAGATCCTGTGCTTCCTCCAGTCCATGCCTGATGGGCATGAACATATTTATCTTCGTGTCAGAGAGATTCTGCATCCTTTCTAGTGTGTCCTCTAATTTTAAGACGAGTTCCCCAGCTTCGTCGAAGAATTTTTTCACCGTCATGATGTCTCTCTTCGTTTCCGTCTTTTGACGCGAGTCCAACTCCTCCGTCACGTCCAGTGGACCACCCAATTCCTCACAAACACTTCGGTTTAAAATCTGATTATTCGCCATTTTATTTCCACGAGTAGCTAGGGAAGTGAAGGTCCACCCCCGCAGAGTCCCGCATGCAGGGTTAAGTTCTGAATACTCTAGGAGACGACCAGGTATCCTAGAGACACCGTTCTCGACATCATACCCTGGTGCCATTCAGTCTTCGGCACGGTTGTTAACGACTTGACTCGAGGGTTTTTCCTTCGGGACCATCTCTGGACCATTGTCCGCGACTGCCCAATCCGCAACCCGGGGACGCGCTCAGTAGCCTGGTCAAAGGCGCCGGGAAGTACTCTGTATGAATAAGTTCTGAGATTATCTTACTATTTGAAAATAACTTAGAACTGCAAAGTTGATCAAAATTAAGTCTATAGTGCTTTTTCCAGATTACTTGACAAATCTTGAGCTAGCCTGCGAGGCCCCCTCTGATTTACCATTAACCAAACAAAACGGCCTCAGACTCCACGACACCTGATAAAAGCTCACATCGATAATTCACCACAGGATCACTACTTACTTGGTGACTAGTTAAATTAGAGTGCTCTGTAATAGAATGGTCCAATTGGCTTGGATTCTTCTCCATTGATGTTGCTAACTAAGTTTCAGTGATCCCAATTATATTATATCCGAGTAGAAATTCTTGCTGGTTTCGGTCTAAGTCAAATACGTTCCTGAGGCCACTCACATTCCAAAATAGTAGATTAAGGTGACATGGGCTCTCCGTCGACCTTCCTCTGCATGTATGACTTTTTGGATGGTGCGCTGGTATCCTGCCACAAAGCCTTACTTCCCTATCTGTTTCCTTCTAGTTTGCGAGATACAATTTGGACCATTTTGTTTCTTATCTGTTCATCCGTTTTTTTAAATACCTCCTTTTCGGTTTCGCGCAATTTCCACCCTTGTTACCTTGGGTATTCACAATATCGTCCCTGCTTGTTTCCTCGATAACGTCGTTGCTTCTATCTCTTTTTTTGCCGTGTTTGTTGATAGAAGAAAACGCTTAATCTCCTCGATGTCATAGAGCTTTCCTCTCATTAGTAGGTAATCGTCCCTGAGTTGAGACTCGTTCTCCATCTTTTTGAGGTCTTTGAGAAGTGATATCAGTATATCGTATTACCGCCCATCGTGCCCGTTGGCTTTCGGCATCTTTGTTGAGCATTAATGGACCTCTCTTTCTCCTAACCCCCCTCCAGGATGTACGCGTCGTCCTCAGCAGCATTATATTAACGCATCGGGCTCTTCGGCCTTCGACATCCTGGAGGGTTTGCTTAGGATCCCCTCTGGGATTCTTTTTCCCGCTATTGTTCCTCCTTCTTCTTGGATCTTAGAACATTTTCTACGTACCTTGTAATCTTGTCCCAGTTAGCTTGGGACTCCTGCATCAGCGCCACTATGTTGTCTGGACTAATTTCCACTCCAAGCTCCGTCTCCATTTCGTGTTTCTCAGTTATCCATCTCTCGCAATGGAAA
>CAKNXH010061305.1:1934-13403 GCA_932178445.1 Andricus quercusramuli
TTTAAAGGATTTCAAAGATTTGAAAACGTTTACAGTACAACAGATTTATAAGATTTTAAAATATTTCGAAGATTTGAAATTATTTCAAAAGGTTTAAAAAAATGTTAGAAGATTTGGAAAGATTTCACTATTAATTGACTGATTTGAACGAATAAAAAAGATTTCACAAACAAAGATGTGAGAAAAATTTCACAAATATTTAAAAAGATTTGATCAAGATTTTAAAAATTTCACAACAAATTAACACAAAGATTTCGAACATTTCCATAGATTTTAAAACTTTCAAAAGATTTCAAAGGTTTTAAAGGTTAAAGTAAACTAGATTTTTCAGGTTTCAAAAGATTTCACACAGATTGAAAATATTGTTATGATTTTTAATGAATACAAAAGATGCAAAAGAAAGATTTCATAGAAATTTCATAAAGATATCGAAATAATACAAGAATTTCAAAGGTTTCAAAACATTTCAAAGATTTCGATGACTGCAAACGAATACGAAAGATTTCACAAACAAAGATTAAAGAAAGCTTTCACAAATATTTCAAAGATTTCATAAAAATTTCAAAAGACTTCAACAAATTTCAAAGTTTTCAAGAATTTTACAGTTTGCAAAGATTGCAAATATTTTACAAAAATTTGAAAAGATTCCAAAAGATTTTAACAGAAATTTTAAGATTTCACAACGATTTTGAGTACTTGAAGAGATTTCAATGAATTCGTAAAGATTTCAAAGACTTCAAGGTTTTCAAAGACGACTTATTTTCGCAAAAAATTAAGAATTTGTTTATTTATGGTTCTGCCTTTTTTAGAAATTATTGACCAATAAAAAATGAAGTAGCTCATTTTTTACATGGATAACAAATGATTTTTTCATTATTTGATGTAAAAAAAGGAGACCTGGAAAAACTTGACTTCTTGACCTGGAAAACCTGGAAAATACCTTGAATTTCGTTCCTAAGAATCGCTGGACAGTCTAGGTTGATCCAAAAAATTTTTTTTACAATTTTTATGGGGACACCCCCCCAAATTTGTTCGAATCCACCCAAAAATAAATCCATTTTTTTTGTTTTTTAAAAAAATTATATTTAGAGGTGACGCAAGCCCCATGAAGTTTAACATGTATTTCCCATAAGAAAAAAAGACGTTTTTGTAAATCTTATTCAGAATCCTCAATATTATCTCAATCGAGTTGAAACTCAACATTTCTCTTCACAATTAGCCATGAAATACGAATAAAATATCACTTTTCAAATATCATCCCCATAAGTCTGTTTTATAGGGTCCCAAAGAAACCCCATAAGTGAAAAAATGGGTTTTGCGAGTTTTTGGCGCTAATTATGATTTTTTTGCGGTTTTTTTTTTCAAGCGAATTGTTTCTAATACATAAAATATGACTTTATACTGAAAATTAGATGTTTTAATAAATTGTTTAAACAATTTATTATTGTTTTAACAATTTTCTCACAGAATGGAGTTAGAAAGACGCGGTTTTTTCACAAATTTTCCATTTGTTGTCCAATTTTCAATTAGACGGAAGTGATAGTTCATCAATGTTGACAATAGTGATTGTTTAAACAATTTATCATAATTATTAATAATATTATATTTTAATAATGCTAGAAAGATGCGGATTTTTTTTAAATTTCTGGCTTTTTGTCCAATTTTCATCTGTAGTGCAGTAATAATGAATTCAAGTTAACAAAATAATTCTTTAAACAATTTATTATCATTGTTGATAATATTCTCTTCGCTTAATCGGTGGAATGTTGCGGTTTTTTCTGAAATTTTCAACTGTTTGTTTATTTCTTATTAGGCGTGACTTGATAATTAATTAGATTTAGCAAAAATAATTGTTTAAACAAATTATTATTGTTTATGACTATCTTCATCTACATCGATTGCGCCTGATAGTTGCGGGCCTTGGCCATTTTTACCTTTCTGTCCTTTTTTCACTTAGTGAGGTAATAATTAATTAACGTTAACAGAAAAGTTGTTTAAAGAATTTAATATTGTTCATAACTATCTTTTTTCAGATAAGTGCTAGAAAGTGGCGGTTTTTTTTAAATCTTTCACTCTGCATCGCCTTGTTATTTATGAACAAGTAATAAGTCAACCGCAACACAAAGATTTTTCGAAAGGTATTGTTGTTTTAAGTGAATTATTTTTGTTCTTTTCGAAATGCTTGAAACAATTAATTTAAAGGAAAAAGCTATTTTACACAAGAGGCAAAAACAAAGAATTTTAAATATCTGTTTTATTTCAGAAAAATATATATTCACGAAAAGGAAAGAGATTATTTAAAATATAGTTTTCTCTAATGTTTATTTATTAATTGTTATTAATTAAGCAGGCGAAACAAAGTGAAAGATTTTAGAAAAAACTGCCACTTTCTAGCACTTATATAAGAAAAGATAGTTATAAACAATATTAAATTGTTTGTACAACTTTTTTGTTAATTTTATTTAATTATTACCTATGTAATACATAGTCATAAGCAATAATAATTTGTTTAAACAATTATTTTTGCTTAATCTGATTAATTATTAAGTCACGCCTAATAAAAAATAAACAAACAGTTGAAAATTTCAGAAAAAAACCGCAACATTCTACCGATTAAGCGAAGAGAATATTATTAACAATGATAATAAATTGTTTAAACAATTATTTTGTTAACTTGAATTTATTATCACTTCACTCCAAATGAAAATTGGACAAAAAGCCAGAAATTACCAAAAAAAATCCGCATGTTTCTAGCATTATTCAAATATAATATTATTAATAATTCTAATAAATTGTGCAAACAATTATTTTGTTAACTTAAATTCATTAATATTCATTCATTAATATGACTAGTGATCAACAAAGTTGAATACAACAAAAAAAAGATGAATATATAACCAAATATGTAGCGGAATTCTCATTCAAAGCAGATACATTTTTAACCAGAGTTGATTTTCAAACAAAACGATACATTTTCTGCTAAAAAACGATTTTCAACAAAAAAAATGAATTTTCCACCAAAGAATTTGATTTTAAACCAAAAAGATCAATTTTCTACTAAAAAAGATGAATTAAAAAAATACATCAATTTTCAACGAAATGGTTGAACTTTTATCTAAAAAAGATAAATTTTTATTTAAAAGTATTAATTTCCAAGAGATAAAAAAACGAATTTTTAACAAAATATTAATATTTTGTATCAAAAAAATTGTTAAATTTTCAAGCCAAAATGAGAAATTTTCTACAAAACATTTAAATTTCCAACCCAAAAATATGAATAGTGATCAACAAAGTTGAATACAACAAAAAAAGATGAATATATAACCAAATAGTTGAATTCTCATTCATAACAGATACATTTTTAACCAGAGTTGATTTTCAAACAAAACGATATGTTCTGCTAAAAAAAAACGATTAAAAAAAAAAGAAGAAATGAATGAATGAATTTTCAATCAAAGAATAGAATTTTAATCCAAAAAGATCAATTTTCTACTAAAAAAAGACGGAATTTCAAAACAAAAAATACATCAATTTTCAACCAAATGGTGGAACTTTCAATGAAGAAAGATACATTTGTTTAATTAAAAATATCAATTTCTAACAAACAATAAAACGAATTTTTAACAAAATAGTAATATTTTCTACCAAGAAGTTGATCTTTAACCAGAAAAGTTAATTTTTAACAATGAACTTTCAACCAAGTAGTTGAATTCTCAATCAAAAATGATTAATTTCCTGCAAAATAGTAGAATTTTCAAAAATAAAATTAATTTTCAACCAAATAGTTTGTTGAAAATTTAACTGAACAGTTGAATTTTTAAAGTCAAAGAGACGAATTCTAAACAAAAAAGTTAATTTTCAACTAAAAAGATGAATTTTCAACCAAATAGTTTTGAAAATTGATTTTTTCTAGTTCAAAATTCGACAAGTTAGATGAAAAGTTGTCTTTTCTAATTGAAAATTCAACTATTTCGTTCAAAATTCATGTACTTTATTAAAAAATCGATATTTTTTTGTACGAAATTATCTTTCTATTTGAAAGTTAATCTTCTTGTTTAAAAATTCTTCTTTTCGGTTAACAATTCAAGTATTCCAGTTAAATATTTATCACTTTAGTTAAAAATTCATCTTTTAGGTTGGAAATAAAATTATTTGGTTGAAAATTAAACTTTTTTGTTAAAAATTATTTTTTTTTTCGAAGATTCATCGTTTTAATTAAAAACATATTTCTTTGATTGAAAAATGAGCTGTTTGATTGAAAACTTTTGTTCCTTTGTATGTTTTTAGTTTTTTTGTCTTCTTTAAATGAAAAGTCAATCATTTCGTTAAAAATTCATGTATTCTGTTAAAACACTGTATTTTTGTGGAAAATTAATCTTTTTATTTGAAAATTAATCTTCTTGTTTAAAAATTCATCCTTTTAGTTAAAAATTCATATTTGTGGTTTGAGATTCAACTATTTCAGTTGGAGATTCATTGTTTTAGTTGAAAACTCTTGTGTTTGGGTTAAAAGTAATTTTTTAAACTAAAAATGTTACTATTCCATTTTCGATTGTAAATTATAATTTTTCTAGTTCAAAATTCAACTATTTAGTTGAAAATTTGCCTTCTTCAAATTTAAATTCAACTATTTCGTTAAAAATTTATGTATTTTGTAGTGAAAATTTTAAGTATTTTTTTTCTCTGTTCTCTGTTGTTGTGTTAAAGGATGTTTAGAATGAACGTCATAAATTAAAATAAATATTTGCGTTTTTTCTGGAAATATGAGTATGTTACTTTTATTTGACCGGGAAAATCAAAAAACTTGACAAACTTGATATTGTGAAGAATTCTAAAAGTTTTTTTTTTCCTTTCCGCTAATATAGAATGTTAAATAATACATTTTTTGTGATATTCAACTTACAAATTATAAAAATTATAAGTTGAAAATTTCGATGTTAATTCAGTTTCAGAATTAGAATGAGCCGTGGCCATATAACGGATTTTTTAAGATTTCACGGATTTCAAAGATTTGAAAAAGTTTACAGTACACCAGATTTCTAAGATTTTGAAATATTTCGAAGTTTTTAAACAATTTCAAAAGGCTTAAAAACATTTTAGAAGATTTGAAAAGATTTCACTAAGATTTAAAATAATTCACTGATTTCAGCGAATGAAAAAGATTTCACAAACAAAGATTTAAGAAAAACTTCACAAATATTTGAAAAGATTTCACAAAAATTTCAAAGATTTCACAAAAAATTCCCAGAGATTTCGAACATTTCCAAAGATCTTAAAACTTTCAAAAGATTTCAAAAGTTTTAAGGATATTAGAAAGGTTATAGTAAACTAGTTTTCTAAGATTTCAAAAGATTTCACACAGATTACAAATATTTTAATGATTTTAAATGAATACAAAATTTTTCAGAAAGATTTCATAGAAATTTCATAAAGATATCAAAATAATACAAGAATTCCAAAGGTTTGAAAACATTTCAAAGATTTTAAACGATTTTAAAGATTTCACAAACAAAGATTGAAGAAAGCTTTCACAAATATTTCAAAGATTTCATAACAATTTTAAAAGATTTCAACAAATTTCAAAGGTTTCAAGGATTTTAAAGTTTTCAAAGATTTCAAATATTTTACAAAAATTTGAAAAGATTCCAAAAGATTTCACAGAAATTTCAAGATTTCACAACGATTTTATGTACTTCAAGAGATTTCAACGAATTTACAAAAATTTCAAGGTTTTCAAAGACGACTTATTATTGACCAATAAAAAATGAAATGGTTCATTTTTGACATGGATAAGAAATGGTTATTTCATTATTTGATGTAAAAAAAGGAGACCTGGAAAAACTTGAATTGTTGACCTGGAAAACCTGGAAAATACCTTGAATTTCGTTCCTAAGAATCGCTGGACACCCTGTTAATTTTGTCTTTTGACCAAAAAGTAGGATATTTTATGGGTTTTCCAAAGTTTAAGAGGACTGGAGAACAAGCTAGCCTATTAAATATGAATCTTGAGATTAATGTTCTGAATTTTCCAGATTCGAGAAGACAAGGGAGACTTCGCCATGTGCCCAGTGTGGTCTAAGATGCTGCATTTGCTGTTTTTACTGCCTGGAAAAGTTCATCCGTTTTATGAACCACAACGCCTACACAGTTGTCGCCATCGAAGGAACCAACTTTTGCAAATCTGCACGAGTTGCCTTCGCGACAATCGTGAGCAATGCTCTTCAAATTGCAGTTATTAACAGCGTCGGTGACTTTATTCTCTTCCTGGGCAAATGTTTTGTCACCGCTGCCACCGGAAGTGTCGGTTTACTCATTCTGAAAAAAAATACTGATCTCTACTTTTACGCTGCACCAGTTTTCGTCACCTGTGTTTTCGCCTTCTTCATCGCTCACTGCGTCATTTCCCTCTACGAGACCGTCATCGACACTCTGTTTTTGTGCGTCTGCGAGGATAAGAACTTGAACGGCGAGAACGGAAAATGGCGAGAATCGGGTTTGGCCCAACTTGGACAAAGTACAAATACGAACGGACAACAATCGCATGAATTGGCTCCCATGAACCAATAAGTAGATCTTTTTAGCCGCCGAAAGCCTTTTAGTATTTTAGATTTCAGTTTTACTATCATGGGAAATTTGGATTTATACTCCTCCCAGTAATAAGATGCGCTGCTCAGTCATTTTTGAGGAAAAAAGCTTTTAAAAAAGTCCGCGATGCGTAACCGGGAAGTCCGGGATCGATTCCTGCTATCGGTATTTTTTTAGAATTTTTTTATTGCAATTGACTATTATATTTATTTTAATCGAGCTAAAATATTTATTTTTGACTATTTTTTTTCATACGAAAAAAGGTTTCCAGTGCAATTTTTTGTTGAAAATCATCACTCATTACTCTCATTTTAAAATATGACAATCCAGTGACCTTGAAAACCAGGAATTCTCGTTGAATTTTTTTAAACCTTGAAAACTTGGAAATTTCCCTAAATTTTTCACGAGAATCCTGAAAAGTCTTGTATTTATCAAGATATAATTTATCTTTTGTCCATTACAGAATAAATAAAGAGATGTCTGGGCACTTTTTTTCAAAATATTTTAAAATATTTCAAATCTTTTATAATATTTAAAAGGATTTTTAACATTTCAAACGGAGTTCACGGATTTTAAAGACTTACTCTTAAAAAGGATTTGAAAGATTTGAAAAAGGAATGTAGACAAGATTTAAAATATTTCACAAAGATTTAGAATATTTCACAAAGATTTTAAAACTTTCAAAAGATTTCAAGGATTTTAAATATTTTAAAATAGTACAGTATACCAGATGTCAAAGAATTCAAAACATTTCAAAGATTTTAAACGATTTCAAAATGTTTTGGAATATTTGAAAATATTTCACAAAGATTTCAAATATTTTAATGATTTTAAATAACTACAGAAGATTTCACAAATATTTCAAAGAATTCATCAGGATTTCAAAATATTTCAAGAATTTCAAAGATTTTAAAAAGGGCATATTACACAAGATTTCAAAGATTTCACAAATATTTTAATGATTTCAAATGAATACAAAAGTTTTTACAAAGATTTCAAAGATTTCATCAAAATTTCATAAAGATGTCAAAACATTTCAAAGATTTTAAACGAACTCAAAATTTGTTGGAAGATTTTAAAAGATTTCACATACATTTAAAAGATTTCAAAAAGTGTACAGTACACTAGATTTCAAAACATTTCAAAAATTGTAAATGATTTCGATTTTTTAAAGAAGATTTCACAAAGATTTCTAGAATTTCAATTGTTTCAAATGATCACAAAATATTTCACAGATATTTAAAAGATTTCATAAAAATTTTATAAACATTTCAAAAGAATACAGGAATTTTTAAGATTTCAAAAAGACTACAGTACGCCAGATTTCAAAGATTTCAAAACATTTCAAAGATTTTAAACGATTTCAAAATCTTTTAGCAGATTTCAAAAGATTTCACAAAGATTTTTAATATTTCAAGAATTTAGTACAGCACACACAATTTCAAAACATTTCAAAGATTTTAAACGATTTCAAAAGGTTTCAACAAATTTGAGAAGATTTTAATGATTTCAAATGAACACAAAAAATTTCACAAATAAAGATTGAGGAAAAATTTAACAAATGTTTCAAACATTTCATCTAGATTTCAAAGATTTAAAGGATTTTAAAGATTTTAAAGATTACACAAATATTTAAAAAAAAAATGCCGAAAGATTTCTCAAAGATTTCACAGAAATTTCAAGATTTCGCATAGATTTCAAACATTCCAGTAATTTTAAACGAATGCAAAAAAACTTGAAAAAAAATTTCACAAATATTTTTAAGAATTCTTAAGGGTTTCAAAAGATTTCAAATATTTTTATCGATTTCAAATATTTTAATGATTTTAAATGAATACAAAAGATTTCAGAAAGATTTAACAAATATTCCAAAGAATTCATAAGGATTTCAAAGATTTCAAAACATTTCAAAGATTTGAAACGATTTCAAATTTTCATAGAGATTTCAAAAGAATACAAGAATTTCACAGATATCAAAAGATTTTAAATAATTTCAAAATTTTTAGAAAATTTCAAAATATTTCAATGATTTCAAACGAATGAAAAATATGTCAGAAAGATTTCACAAACATTTCAAAAAATCCATAAAGATTTTAAAATATTTTAAAAGAGTTCACATTTTTTTTAGAAAATTCCCAAATATTTCAGAAAGATTTCCAATATTCCAGTGATTTCATATAAATACAAAAGATGTGGGAAAGATTTTATAAGTATTTCAAACAATTTATAAGGATTTCAAAAGATTTCAAGAATTTAAAACATTCCAAAGGATTTAAAGGATTTCAGAAAATTTTAAAGGTTTTTAACAATTTCAAAAGGTTGCAATAAATTTTCGAAGATTTCAAAATATTTCAATGATTTCAAACGAACACAAAAGTTTTCAGAAAGATTTAAAAAATTTCAAAGATTTCAAAGACTTTACAGAGATTTAAAAATATTCCCAAAGATTTCACGAAGACTTATATTCTCAAAAAATTAATAATTTATTTATTTATGATTTTGCTTTCTTTAGAAATTGTTGGCCAATAGAAAAATGGAACCTTTTATCTTTTACATTGATAACAAACGGTTATTTGACTATTTATGTAAAAAATTGAGACCTGGAAAAACTTGATTTTTTTACCTGGAAAACCTGGGAAAAAACACTGTATGATTATGATAATAATATAGAATGTCTTTCTGCTTTTATATAATTTTATTGTTTTCTTTATATTTGAATATTTAATTTATTCTTATCATATTATTTTTATGTATTTTATTTTTATTTTATATGAAAATAATAATAAGAAAAATATAAATTTTCAGTTATATGACCAAAGTAACAATTTTTTATAAAAAAGAAACCTTTTCTTGGGGTAAAAGTTTTAAAAGTTGAAAAAATTGTTAAAAATTAATATTTTGGCTTGACAGCCTAAAGGGTAATACAATTTTTATAAAATAATATTGCAAAAAAACGTCAAATTGATCTTGGGTAAAGGATTTTACTAAATTCTTTAAATATTTTTAGAATTTTGTCCCTAGATTCTGCATTAGGGTCAAATTTGATATGTAAAATCACAAAATTTCAAAAATGTGCAAATACAAATATTTAAAAAAATCATTTATCATATTTTAATAAATTTCAGTAATATTTATTGAAATATTGTTTCGATTTTCTTAAATTATGTGGTGCGTACAATCATTATTTGAAGTTTAGAACTTTTTTGCACCAAGTTCGACCCTAGGGCAAAAATTCTAAAAATATCTTAACAATTAAGCAAAATTAAGAGACTTAAATTTAAAATTAGCCAAAGAACCACAAAACTATATTTTTATTAAATTGACGCAAAATTTTATTAACTTTTATGCTGTGCGTGATGTTTTTTAAGAAAAAAATTGCATAAGGAATTGTTTATATGAAAAAGATGGTTAAAAATTAAGAATTTGGCTTGATTTAAATAAATTTAATAGTCAATTGTAATAAAAAAATGATAAAAAAATGCCGGCAGTAGGAATCGAGCCCAGATTTTCAGCTTACAAATCCGGATCGATAACGCAATGTAACGTGTCTGGATTTTTAAAAAGTTTTTCTCGAGAATGAATTAAATCGCATCTTATTATTTAAAAAAAAAACGAAGATTAAGTTTGTGAAACTTATCTTTTCTGCAATTTTATGTCGTTTTACAACACCGAAAATATTGTTTTTCTAGTCTTAAGTTTTCCACTAGACTTGAGAGTCTTTATATTTCAAGAATTTTCTATAATGAAAGACATTTTTATGATCTCTTCAGCTCAGAAATGATTGTTAGGTTAAAATAAGTTTTTATACTAAGTGCTATTTTTCGTCTTTTTTATATCGTCGTGACTTTTTTAATAATTTTAATAATCTTTTAATAATTATGAACCTATTTTATGAATATATATATGTATAGACTTCCGTCTCTTAACGTACAAAGTAATTTAGGATCGTATCGAAAGGATCGAAATGGGCTTTTCCTACGAATTGTGTCATGTATTTTTGTAGTAGTATTTTTGTAGTAGATTAGAAATGGTGCATACGATTTAGAAAACTTTTTGTGGTGCTCAGGGATCGTCCATAAACTACGTTACCAATTTGAGGGGGGGGGGGGGGCAAAACAGCGGTTTTTTCTCCTATTTTGAAAAAATTTCCCTTTTTCTCGATTTTTCATTAAAATTTTTGTTTTGGCTAAAAATTCCACTATTTAATCGACTATTTGCTTTAAAGTTGACCTACTTTCTAAAAAAATTATTTTTTTTTTGTAGAAGATTCATAATTTTAGTTAAAAATTAAACTACGTGGTTGAAAATTAACTTTCTTGTTGAAAATTCATATTTTTGGTTGAAAAATAAACTATTTTTTTTTTAAATTCAATTATTTTGATAAACATCGAACTATTTATTAAAATTTTTTAATATTAGCTGTGAAATTAACGTTTTTGACGAAAAATCATATTTTTGGGCTGAAAATTCAATTTTTATATAAATATCTCGTCTTTTTTGCTTAAAAATTCAACAATTTTGTTGAAAATCCACATATTTTTTTTTAAAGTTGCATTTTATGGTAGAAAATTAATCTTCTTGAAAATTCAACTGTTTATAGAAAATTCCTCCTTTTGTCTTAGAAATTCAACAATTTGGTTAAAAATTAAACTTCTTGGTTGAAAATTAACTTTTTTCTTGAAAATTCATATTTTTGATTGAAAAATAAACTTTTTTTTTTAATTCAATTATTTTGATAAACATTCAACTATTTATTAAAAATGTTTAATATTTGCTGTGAAATTAACGTTTTTGGCGAAGAATCTTATTTTTGGGCTGAAAATTCAATTTTTATATCAATAATTCGTCTTTTTTGCTTAAAAAATCAACAATTTGGTTGAAAAT
>CAKNXH010061305.1:20968-38759 GCA_932178445.1 Andricus quercusramuli
CCACTGAAAAATTAAAATATTTGGTTGAAAATTCATGTATTTTGTTATAAATTATTAATTTTTGGTAGGAAAGATCTTCTGGGTTGAAAATTCAACTACTTGGTTAAAAATTATTTTTTTTTTTTTTATTAAAGATGCATAATTTTAGTTAAATGATAATTTCTTTGGTTAAAAGTGTATCAAATTATATTGAAAATTCGTTTATTGAAATTTTTTTTTCAAATAAAAATATTAGCTTTTTCAATTCAAAATTTACTTATTTTGTTGAAAACTCATTTTTTACATTTTTGTGTTGTAAATTCAACTTTTTTTCAAAAGTTCGTCTTTATGAATTGAAAACTCAACATTTTGGATGAGACGTTTTTTCTTTATTGATTAAAAAATCTTTCTTGGTTGAAAATTCAAATCTTTTCTTAACATTCGTATTTTTTAAATAAATGTAGCAGTTTTTTATTGAACATTAAAATATTTTATGTTGGTAATATCAACTATTACACTTTTAGTTAAGACTTAATTTTAAATTATCAAATATTCATCAGTATGGTTGAAAATTTACCTATTTTTTAATTATTTTTTTTTATGAATTACTTTTTTTAAACTATTTTTTGAGATTTTCGTGACACAGCTATTTTTTAGAAAAAGATTTCATGGACACAAAAAGCTTGTTTGTAGCTTTTTTTATTTTATTATTATTTTTTTATTTGATTAACTTTTAGTTTATATTTTTTTCGTTTTTAAACCTTTTTAACTAAATCGTAGAATTTTTAAACTAATAAAGATCAATTTTAAACTAAAAATGATTAGTTAAATTTTGACTGAGGAAAATTGATTTTCAATTTAAAAAAAATGCTTTCTGCCGAGGTTTTAAATGATGAAACAGTATGAGAAATAATGCAAAATATTTTATAATTATATAAATTGAAATAAAACCAGGTAGTACTGTAAATTGATTTTTATTAATAAAAAAGACTGGTCTCTAAGTCAGTTTAGTCAATTACCTTGACTCTTGACTTTCTTTACAACTTTTTTCTTTTTCTTTAAAGGCTTGCCCAGTTTCTTCTTATTTACACTCTTTTCGCTCAACTTTTTTAGATTAAATTTCTGTTTAACCTTTTTTGCCTTTGGAGTCACTTTCTTTTCCACTACTGTAGCATCTTCAACTTCGAGCTCAGCAGCTTTCGACATTAAGTCGCCCTTGAAAATTTCCTGAGTTGGATTTGAAGCCCAGATTACTTCCGGTTTGTTAGCTTTTTGTGCCATCTTCTGGTCTATTCGGTTCTCGTACTTTCCGGCGGCTCGTTTCTTGAAAGCTTGTCGGAACTGTAAATAATTAGAAAAAATAGTATTAAATAAACAAATTATTATTATTGTAGTTCTTAAAATAAACAATCTCAAACTCGCTTATAATTAAACAATTTTATCTCAATTAATTTTTTTTTTCTGATAAAAAATCTTCTTTCGCTCCGCTGGGAATCGAACCACCGAACTACCGATTGCCGGTAAAAATAACATTACCAATAAAAAATAAAATATATGGGCAAACGAAAAAAAACAACTGGACAAAAATTTTTCACCCAAAAAGAGCTTCACATTTATTTTTACTCATAATTTTTTGATAGCTTACATTAAATACTTTAAATGCTCTATAACATTTTTTTAAAATAGTTGTAAGATATTTTTTCGTTTTATAATTCTCTAGCTTACCAATATTCTTACTTATAAATAATATATAATAAGATTAATAAGTCATTTAATTAAGTAGTTCATCCCACCCCAGTGCCTAGCCCATCCCACCTCAGTACCTAGCTCGTCCCACCGCAGAGCCTAGCTCATCCCGCCCCAGGCATTGGGCGGGAAAATTCAAAATATAAAAAAATACTATTAAGTATTAAATATAAACATTTAATAGTATCCTTTGTCATTCAAATCAAATCGTTTCAACCAAATTAAATAAATAAATCACGTGTTAATTGTTAATAAAATGTAATTTTTAAATATTATATTTAAAAAATTTGAAAATTGATTTAAATAAAATTAGAATAAATTTCGCATTCAATACATATTCAATTTTTAGACTGTTTCATTTTTAAAACAATTTCATTAGAAATATTGAAACTTCGAATGGAAATGAATAAAATAGCATTCTGTTATTTCACTAAACCATTAGGCTTATTTTTAGAATTTTTTTTTCTTTAAAAAACATGTTTTCATTTTTATCAGTGTTTTTATCTCTCAATATTTTAAATAAATATTTGATATAGAAATACATATCTGCATAAGGGAACCTTCACATATTTTAACCCCCCCCTTTTTTACCCCCCCCCCCATGTAACAATTGTAGGCGATAGATATTTCCATGTAAAACTGATTTAAATTTTCGCGGGCCAGTATGGCGGCGTAATGTAATTCTCTGTAAGAGGGCGCTGGGAAGAAAGCAGGAGAAAGCGAAAGAGATCGGCTTCGGGGATTCGCTTCGGAGATCTCGTTCGATTAACATCTAGCATGTAGCCCGAAGTGTACGTTTTCTTAATAAACTTTTATTATTCCGACCGAGTCTGTTTTAATAAATACCGGTCCTTCACAATAAAACAATATTTTGAGGTAACACTGAATGCTTTTCAAATATTTTTTTAGTTATACAAATATTGAAATTACTGACAGGAAAAACAGAATTATCAGATTCTTGAAAAAATTAAAAAAGATTTGTGAATATTTCAGATGTGTCAAAAAGAATGTAGAAGATTTTAAAGACATTTTTTTATTTTACGAGATTTCACAAAATATTAGGAAAAATTCGAGTCTTTTTAAAAGATATTTGGGACTTTTAGAAGTTTGGAAATCAAAAAGTATTCGATAAATTTTCGGAAATATTTATAAGTTTTAAAATATTTTGAATCTATTCAAAACCTCTTAAATTCGTTAAAATATTTTTAACTGACTCGAATTTTTCTTCTAATTTTGAAAAATCATTAAAAATGTAAAAAAAATTGCCCTAAAACCTTCGATATTTTGTATTGTTTTTCATTTTCTCTTAGAATTCATTAAAAAAAAATCATCTTTTCCCATGAATCTTAAGGCCATGTGATGAGTGGGCATGTTTACCGGCACTTTTTTTATTTGTCAACTTATTTTCACACATCAAGTTAAAAATTTGAGATAATAAATGAGAAGCACTAAGAAAGGCGGCTCTGGTCCTAAATTGTAATAATCATGAAAGAAGCATACAATAATTTTTTACAACAAAATTTTTTTTTCACGATTATTACTATTTAGGACCAGAGCCGCCTTTCTTAGTGCTTCTTATTTGTTATCCCAAATTTTTAACTCGATGTGGCTATTCGTGTCAAAATAAGTTGACAATTAATAAAAGTGTCGGTAAGGTAGGAATCTGGTCACGTGACCTACTCGTCACATAGCCTTAAGAACATTTTTTTTATTCTCTTGACACCCTGCCAAATTCAGTTTACCTAAAAATTGTTTAAATCCTGAAAAATAAAAATTGTCGCTTCTACATTCTTTTTTCGAATTCTTCGAAATAAGTTTTTGCCCATAATTTCATTTTTTTTATCTCCTTAATGAAACGTTTTATAGACTCACAACCCTAGTATTGCTCCCGTGCGGGGTTGCTGGTTCCCGATCGGGCGCCTCCCCAGGTTGCGGATAGGGGAACGCCTCCCAGATATGGGTGGTACCGGGGAAATCAAATACCCAGGGTGGACAAAAACCAGCTAGGGGAAGGAACCCCGAATTCAAACCAATCATGAGTCAGTATGTGAAAAACGACATACCCCACTGATTCCGATTGGGTGAAAGCCCCGGTGGTCAGTGCCGGTCCCATGGATTTTGGGGGGGACCAAACATACTTGGAGAGGAGTGTTTGTGAGGAGTTAGGTGGTCCTTTGAACGTGACGGAGGAGGTGGAAGTATCGATGAACATAAAACCATGAAAGAAACGGTGGAATTTAGCAGCACAAAGAGGAATATGTGGCTGCCAATTAGGGATGGGCTGGAACGAGCGGAACGGTTCATGAATGAACTGCGCGATCACTCTATGATGACCGAAGGGCTTCATAGGAATTTGATCGAGAACGTTGGTCGAACTGCCCGAACGAGAGCCATGACCCGAAAGGAGAAGGCAAAGAAGAAGACAGACGAAAGCAGCACTCAGACTGAGGAAGCCGTGGCAGCTCCCAACTCCCCGTGATAGGAAGCGAGAGAGGGGGTCCACCCTGAGTCCAGTAGAGATGAGTCCTTCCAAGCCGAGAAGCAAAAAGCCGAGGACACGTAATGCTCCAGCGCCAACGACCTCGATACCGAAAAAGGTGGAAAAAAAGTAAGAGTCTGCGCCAAAACGGAAGAAGAGGCAGATGCGAGCTAGAACCGAGGCGGTCCTTATCAAACCGACCGAGGGACTTAGCTACGGGATGGTCCTCAAGGACCTTGAGAAGAAGGTGAAACCTGACGCCCTTGGCGTAAAATCAAGGGGGTCAGGCGAACGAGACACGGCATGGTCCTAGTAGAACTGGGACCTACATCAAAAGGCAGAGCTGAGCTGTCGGCTGCCATCAAGGAGGCGGTTGGGGACGGGGGTAGCGTACGTGAGCTTGTCCCGCGCACAGAGGTCGATATTCTGGACCTCGATACGACGACAGATTCAGAAGAAGTAGAGGAAGCCGTTCGGAAACATTTCGGCAAACCGGCTGGAGTCATCAGGGTCAGCCTCACGAAAAGACCCTTCAGAGGTAATCTGAAGGCTTTCGTGGAGCTGGCAGAAGATCGGGCTGTAAGTTTGGTGCGCATTGGACACTTGAAGGTGGGATGGGTGTCCTGCTGTGTGCACAAGAAGGCGGAGGCAATAAGGTGCTACCGCTGCCTAGGCTTCGGCCACATGGCAGCGAACTGCGAGGGTCCAGATAGGACCAAATCATGTTGGCGATGCGGCAAAGAGGGGCATAAAGCTGCAGTATGCGAAAGCACAACGCAGTGCTACCTCTGCGCCGCAAAGGAAGATAAGCCCCGGACAGACCATCGCCCGGGGACAAGGAGTTGCTTGGCGTTCAGAGAGGCAGCCTCGGTAAAGAAGCCTCTTCCCTAGCGAAAATCTAGACGATTTCTAGATGAGATCGTCTAGGAACGCATCATCTAGATATCTAGATAGACATCTAGATGATACTAGACGAATGCTAGACTCAAAAGGGTCGCAGGTAAAACTTACTAGACGCTGCTAGATGAACCCTAGACAAGGCGACCGTCATAAAATTGCCCTAGACGAGCAGAGTCTAGAAAGTATCTAGAAATAATCGAGATTTTCGGTAGGGTTGGACGTGCAAGCTAATATCGTAGCTGGGCAGGTCCGACAAGAAGCTCAGTTCATCAAGAGAAGACCAAGCTGGCACAAAAGATGAAGGCCGAGGCACGGCCAAAGTACAGCACCCCCTGAAGTAATGCGAAAGCGGTTCCGGGGGGAATCATGCCAAGGAGAAAGGGTGGTGGTTTTTAGTTGATAGTTTGTAGCATCACTGTAATGGTCGAATTAAGATCTTTGTGTATATTTATATATATTAAGTTCATTGTAGTGATGATATCAATATCCCGACACTACCGAGGGTGTGTTCGCACATTTTCCAACCTTCCCACGTAAAAAAAAAAAACCCTAGTCACGCGCAAGTAAAAAAAATGGCAGCCAATCAGCAATGATACCAGCTGCCATATTGAGTAAAAGCGGCTGTGATTAATGGTAACCAAGATGGCCGTGGAGCTGGTATGCGCGAGTTTGACGAAAATGAAACGTTTTTGGCTAGACCATGAGTGGGTTGGATCCTGATACAATCTCATGACCATGTGCAATCGTTTGAAAGCGTCCTTAGACTCCTCAGCTGTTGTTTTGGTTCGAGTGATGTCTAAAAATGATGTAGAAAAATGCCGAAAGTGAAGAAGAGACAGCGGCAGCGTTTAACGTTCAAAGAACAATATGAGCTCGCTGACAAAGTGAAATCAGGTGCCTCAAAGCGGTCTATTCTACAGAAATATGGAATCTGCGAGGCTACGTACAAACGAGTGTTAGCTCGCGAATCTGATTTGCGGAATAAAGTTAATAGTTATGAATATGCGAAGAAGAAATCGTCGAAAACGAGTCCTAATATGGTTTTGGATGCTGCAGTTTTAGAATGGTTTAAGCAAGCGAGAGACAGAGGTGATCCAATATCCGGTCCGATTATTAAAGAGAAAGCTCTCATTCTAAACGAGAAGCTCAACGGTCCTGAAACGTTTAAAGTAAGTAAACATGCAGGAAAAACATTATTTTAACGTGTAACTGCAGAATTTCTTCCTCGTTTCAGCTAAATATTTCATTAATCCTTTCCTCCGACAAATTAAATCCATATCATTAATTAATTACAACCGGTGTTTTTAGGTTATGTTTTGTTTTTAAACATTTTTTCGTATACGAAAAAATGTTTATTTAAATCGAGAAATGAGAGTGAATTTAATTTTGACCAGGAGATTTTACAGATTTTTAGAAAAAAAAAATATTTGTCGCAAAGACCATGAAGTTGCCCATTAATTGAACATAGGGGAAATGTCAGCTTTTTGTAAATCTAATATTTAAAGGCGATAAAATGTTTCAAATAATTCCGTGTTTCAGTATATTGTTCATAATTCGTCAGGGAATAAGAATCAATAATAAATTTTGAGGTTGAATAATTTTAAGCCACTGTTATGGGTCCCCAAAGACAACCCCATAAGTGACAATTTTGAAATTTACGTAACATTGCGGTTTATTGACGCTTTTCAACAGTTTTTAAAAAGAAATAATCATTAATTGGTCATTTGAAAATACACAGTCATTTTTTAACTAATATTGAAATGTTTAAACAATTTTTATTTGTTTAAACATTTAAGAGTATTCTTAAAAAGCAAAGTAGAGCATAAAAATATTTCAATCTTTCGAAAAATACCAAAAATAAAATATGTAAACAAAAAAATTGTTTAAGCAATTTAAATTTGTTTGAACCTCTACGAGTATTCATAATAAACAAATTAGTATCTAAAAATATTAAAATTTGCCGAAAATTTAGTGAGATATAATGTTTCTGCTGCTTTTTTTTAGGTAAAATGTATACTTGCACAAATAAGTATTACTTAAATAATTGTAAAATTATTCAAACAATTTATTTTATTGTCATTATTGATTAAATAACTCATAAAGACTAGAAAATACGTTCATTTCGCGATTTAACTGAAAAAAACAAATATTTAAATAAATTAAAATTGTTTAAGCGATTGAATATTGGTTAAAAAATGACTGGGTATTCTTAAATTACCGATTCATAATTATTTATTTTTAAAAACTTTTAAAAAGCGTCAATAAATCGCAATGTTACGTAAAATTCAAATTTGTCACTTATGGGATGTTTTTTGGGGACTCATAAGAGTGTCTTAAAATTATTCAACCTCAAAATTTATGGATAATTCTTACTTGTAAATAATATATAATAAGTCATTTAATTAAGTAGCCCTTACCACCCCAGTGCCTAGCCCATCCCACCTCAGTGCCTAGCCCATCCCAACTCAATGCCTAGCTCGTCCCACCGCAGAGCGTAGCTCATCCCGCCCCAGGTATGGGGCGAGATTTTATTTCTATTTTTTCTAATATTTTTAAAATATAATAATATATTTTAAAATATTTTATTTCTATAATTTAAATAGTTTAAAATAAAACATAATATTGAAGATATTAAAATGATTTTATCTTAAATATAATTATTAGACGATAAGACCCTATAGAACTTTATAATTTTAAAATTTAAATTTAAAAATTTATAATTAATATATAATATAATTAATAATAAATCAACTGTGAATATAAATTAATTAATGATTTTTAAAATTGAATAGTTCTTTCAGGATTAAAAAGTGAATAATAACTGATTTTACAAGACGATTCAGAATCAGTCCACAATTTTAGAATTTCCATATTTTAACGTTAAAAATGAAACTGTTACAATTTCACAATTAAAGGCTTTTATTAGATTTGAAATATTGTTTAAGTCTAAAATATCCCATTTTTGAACCATTCAATTTGTTCTGTTTTAATTAAGAAAAAGAACAATAATTCATTTAAAATCAGTAATTATAAATCAAATATTCAACAACAAAAAAACTTAACTTTGAATGTTACATTTTTAATTGTTCTGTTAAAAAAAAAAAAAACTGAAATTGTAAATCAAATTGTTGAACTTTTATGTATAAATAACAATTGAACACCTATCATTCTTAGAACAAATTCGAGTAAGTTGAAGAGATTTTTAGAAGTTTTGAAAAAATTCCAAATTATTAAAAAATTTGAAATCATTTAAACGAAGTGTATACGCGTATCGACAAAATCCGGCTATTCATACCTGATTTAAAATAAAACATACATTTTTTGCAGAATTCGCACAAAAAATTTAAGGATTTAAAATAAATGTGGGAAAAAATTTTAATAATTTCAAAAGATGTTTAGAAGTTCTGAAAAAATTAAAAATTTGTCAAGATTCCAAAAAATGCAAAATAAAATGTAGAGTTTTGAGGATTTTTAAATAAAATTTTGAAGTATTTTAAGGATTTTTAAACTATTTAAAATAAAAATAATTAAACTTTTAATTTAAGAAGTGTTCAGTTTATAAAAAAATGTGACTGTTCAATTTTTAATGTTTCTAGCTTAAAATTGCTTAGAATTATATAAGTTAAAAAAAAAATTTAATTACAAATTGATTCTTTAATTTAGAGCATTTGAAAATGATAACATGGATTTATATTTTTACAACTGAATCTAAATCTTTGAAGTCTACAATTTATAAAAGTTTAAAATTTTTAATTTGGCAGTTTAACTGCATTTAATTTAAAAAATTTCAGTTGAAAAGTGCTGTTAGCTTTCAATTTATACGTGTAAATTATTAAGCATTTTGATACAAAATTTTCGAATTAAAAAACTTCCAAACTTCAATTTTGAAAGTTTAAAATTTAAGAGTTCGGCTTTGAGTGCAAACATCATTTCACACAACAGAGCAAAACATTGCCAAATAAATCAATTTTGAAACAAATACTTAAATTTTCCACTAAAAAATATAAATTTCCAACAAAAAATAGAATAGTTAAACTTTCAATTGAAAAAATTGATTTTCAATAACAAAAAATGGATTTTCAACAAAATAGTTTAATTTTCAAGCAAAGTGATGAATTTTCAACCAGATAATAAAATTGTCAACTACATAAAAATCTAATCGTCGGGAGGAAGCAACTATAAAGAAAAGAAATAGAAATACAAGGCAAATAAATTACCAGATTCAAATACCAGAATCTTAATCTTCTAAAATTTTTAACCTAGAATCTTTTACAAACGGAATAAAACATTTTCAAATTAAAATTTAAACATTCTAAATTTATGATCCTTAGCAGTTATTTAAAGTTTCTCTTAAAGAGATTTCCTGACTTTTGCCGGTAAAAAATACTTTATCATAATTTATCAAATTTTATCGACAGGAAAATACAATCCATTAAAATAAATAAACATAAATATTTTACTTAATGACAATTAGTTTGATGATTTGAAATTACAAATATATGTCTCATCTATAATAAAAACAGTGTTATCGTAAGATACAAAAATCTTATCTTTAAATTTTCAGACTTTTAATTAAATGTTTTAAAATAGCTATAAACTATTTTTAAAACCTATTTACAATAATTTATACTTCAAATAAATATTTTAAATATAATTATTTAAGACATTGTTGTTAACTTCGTCGTTTAATTAACAATTTAAAATCCAGTATTAAAATTTAAACGTCAAAATAAAAATTAATTTTAGCGCTGCCGCGGATGAATTTTCGAATAAAAAAAACTAACAGTATTAAACTAAATAACACTAAACTAACAGTATTTAAGTTATAAAAGAAGTCAAAGTAATAGAAAACATCATTTCTAAATTCTTATAGGTATAAAACCAATCATACACCTAAAAGATTAATAATGTTAATGCAAAAAAATTTTTGTTTCTTAATATATTTTAAACATTTTTTAGTTATGCTTTCAAATCAAAAAGATAAATTTTTAACCAAAGAAATGAATTGTCAACTAAAATAATAAATTTTCAACCGTAAAATATGAATTTTTAACCTAATAGTTGAACTTTCAACCCAAAAAATTAACTTTCTACTAAAAAGGACTCATTTTTAATAAAGTACATAAATCTTCATATAAAAAATACCAATTTTCAACAAAAAATTATAATAGTTGAAATATTAGAAACATAAATGTTGAAAAAAAAAAACGAAACGAATTTTCAAGAAAATAGTTCTTTTTTCATAAAAAAATGATTCTCAACAGAATAATTAAATTTTGAACCCAAAAGATAAATTTACAAACGAAAAATAAAATAGTTCAATTTGCAGTTAGAAAACTAAATGTTTAAAAATAAAAAGGAGTTTTCAGAAAAATTAATTAATTTTCAACTAAAAAGGAACGAATTTTCAGCCAAAGAAATTAATTTTTAATCACAATGATGAATTTTCAACCAAATATGTATATGAATTTTTGACCAAATAGTGGAATTTTCAACCCAAAATTCTTAATAAAAAATAGAATAGAACAAGAATAGAATGATTACATTTCTGTCAGAAAAGGTAAAATTTCCACAAGAAATGGAACAGTTGAAGAGAATTTTTGAATAAAATGATGAATCTTCAACTAAAAAAAATCGATTTTTAACCAAATAGACGAATTTTCAACTAAAAAGATGAATTTTCGACCAAAAATAAAATATGTAGTTAAATTTTCAGTTAGTAAAATAAATTTTCAGTAAAAAAAGTTAATTTTCAAGAAAATTAAAGCAAATGTTCAACGGAATAGTATAATTTTTAGCCAAGAAGATTAAATTTTTGACAAACAATTGAACAGTTGCATTTTCAGTTAAATAAATTAATTCCAAATAAGAAAAAACTAATTTTCAACCAAAAAGATCAATTTTCAACCAATAAGATGAGTTTTCTACCAAAATGGATGAATTTTTAACAAAGTACATGAATTTTCAACCAAATATTCGAATGTAGAAAGGAATTTTCAACCCAAAAGATGAATTTGTTTCGCTTTCAGCTAATTAGTTTAATTTTCTGACAAAAAAGATGAGTTCTCAACGATGAACGTGATATTTGATATTTCAGCAAAAAAGGATTTCAATTCTATACAACAAATAGTTGAACTCAACCAAAACAGATTAATTTTCAACCAAATAGTTGCGATTTTTAATGATAATAATGTAATTTAAAAAAAGTACTATGGGTTTATTTCACTCTAGAATGTTTTTGTAAATATATATGTATTATGATATATATTTGTTTAAATTATAAATGCTTTAAATTTTCTTAAATTCTCTATAAATGCTCTCTCTGTTCGAGCTTAAATGCTGATCATATCCTTGAGATAATAATAAAGAACTTTTTAAAACAATTTTTAAGAAGTGAAAGTCTTTCTTCGATCGATTCAATTGTTACCTTAATAGGAACGTAAGTTCTATTATTTCGGTCTTACGATCAATTTGGATAAAAAAGACTACGAGTATTCCGAGTCAATACTTTAATTATAAAAAGTTACATTCTTGCAATGTTTCGACCTCAATCTTGTTGGTCATCCTCAGGCAAATTATACCTCAAAAAAACAATTTTGGAATTCAAAATTGTGGTCCGATGAAAAAAATTGAAACGGTTACATTTAAAAAATTTAAAGAGCGAATCGCAATAGTCGAACGATGGACGAAGTAAAGTGAGAGCTATGAAAAGAAATTTCGTGATCTAAATATTCTTGATTTAACGTCTGGGAATAACAATTTAGAATTTTTTAAGGAAAAACCTTATTTGATCGACTTCTTCCAGGCCAATTTTTCGGAATTATTTGTACATAAAAATGACGTTTCGGAATCAGACCGATTCCCTCATCAGATTATCTTTAACATTTCGCAGATAGTCAGTTCATATTTTGGAACATAAACGGATAGATGAAATCGAAAAATTATTTTCAAAAAAAGTGTATTAAAATAGTCATTCTCAATATAACTATGATGCTCATTTCTTTAAATAATTAGTATCTTAGTGATGACAAAGTATGTAAAATTTGATTCATATGTTGATTATTCGAAGTTCAAAATTTTTTTTATTAATAGTTATGTTGAAAAATTAAAAATCGAAAATTAAATTTATAGGGGTGACGGAGTGTGCTTCGAATAATCAACATATGAATCAAATTCTACATACTTTGTCATCACTCAGATACTAATTATTTAAAGAAATGAGCATCATAGTTATATTGAGAATGACTATTTTAATACTTTTTTTGAAAATAAATTTTCGTTTTCATCTATCCGTTTATGTTCCAAAATATGAACTGACTATCTGCGAAATGTTAAAGATAATCTGATGAGGGAATCGGTCTGATTTCGAAATGTAATTTTTATGTACAAATAATCCCGAATGAATGGTCTGGAAGAAGTCGATTAAATAAGGTTTTTCCTTAAAAATCTCTAAAATGACAGCATTTTCTCAACATAAATCCTTGACCATTCAAGAACTCTATACATTACGAGTATTTTTAAGTTTATAATTTTAAACGTTGTAAAGTATTAAGAATTACAAATATATATATTTTTTTATAGGCAAGCAATGGTTGGCTCAGGAAATTTAAAACACGGTACGGTATTCGACTGAAAGAAGAGAACCTATCAAGTGATCCTTCAGGTGCTGCAGAATTTTCGCAGATTTTGAAGACAGAAATCGAATCGGGATGTTTGAAATTAGAGAATATTTACAATGCCGACGAATCAGGAATTTTATGGCGACTATTGATGGCGTGCACTCTCGCTCTATATTCAAAAGAAGAAGAAGCTTCGGAGAAAAATGAATGTAAAGATCGTGTGACAGCTTTATTTTGTGCAAATGCCTCTGGAAGTCATCGAATTCCGCTGTTGTTAATTGGAAAATCTAAAACTCCAACATGTCTCAACAATCTAATAACAAAAAATTCAAAAGATGTACGCTTAGAAAACTTGGAAAGTCTTGGTGTCATCTATACAGAGCAAACTAGTGCATGGATGGATAGAAGTATATTCATGCTATGGTAATTCATATTACACACTCAAGTATAAATTCATAAGATTTCAAAGCAATTCAAGTTAGATTCAAAAGAATTCAAATGAATTGGAAAAAAAATTCCATTGATTTCAATAAAATTGGAATGAATTTAGAGGAATTTAAGGTAAACGAAAAGAAATTAGATGAAATTCATAAAAATTCAAGGTGAATTGAAAAAATCAAATAAATTGAAAAAAATTTACAAATATAAAAAAACTTTATTGAACTCAGTAAATTTAAAAAAAATGAGCTTAGAAAAATTCAAGAGAATGCGAGAGAATTTGATGAAATACCTAAAAATTCAAGGTCAGGTTAAAAGAATTTAGGACCAATTAAATAAAAACTTTTAAAAGAAAATCCATTGAGTTTTAAAAAATGGAGGGAATTTAAAAGAATTCAAGTAATTTAAAAAAATTCAAGAGAATTTCAAAGAATTCAGGGTGAGTTCCAAAAAAATGTAGAATCTTCGAAGCCCTACTAATTTCTAGCCAAAGAAGTGACTAACGACTACAAAATAATTCAAGTTAAATTTAAAAGAATTCAAATGAATTAAAAAAAAACTTTTAATCGAAAAAATGCCATTGATTACAATAAAATTTGAGTGAATTTAGAGAAATTTAAGGAAATGAGTAGAATTAGATGAAATTAATAAAAAATTTAAGCTAAATTAAAAAAACAATCAAATGAATTGAAAACAATTGAAAAATAAAATAAAGAAAATAATTGAATTGAGTAGAATTTAGAATAAATCAAAGAGAATTAAAAAGAATTCAGGATAAATTAATAAGAATTCAGGGAGTTATTTAATGTGCCTCTTAAAGAAATGTTCTGACTTGCAATATTTTTTTTTAATCCTTTATTTTTCCCTGTTTTTCAGGCTATATAATATATAATCTTACGAATAAATTTTTTGAAATCCATAAAAATATTAAAATAACTTAAAAATTTTTTAATCTCTTTAAAATGCCTTAAAATCTTTTAAAATACCCTAAAATATTAAATTTCAAAATCTTTTAAATCCCTTCAAAACTATAAAAATAAATAAAAAATTTCTGGGAATCGTTTAAAATTTCCTAAAATATTTCAAATCCTTTGAAATCCCATGAAATTACTGAAATCAATTAAAAATTCCTTTTTAGTATTTTAAAATAGCCTAAAGTATTTTTGATTCTTTCAAATTTTTTAAAATCCCTTGAAAATTTTTAAAGCTATTGAAAAAGCTAAGAAATTTGAAAAAATACCTTAAAATATTTCAAATCCTCTTATAATTTTATCTATTGATTCTCATGATCAATAAAAAAATCCCTTGAATTAAGTAAATTTAGAAGAATTCAGGGTGAATTTCTAAAAATAATTTTAAATCTTTTCAAAATCGAGAGGATTAAAAAATCCTTCTAATCATTGAAATCCTTGGAAACTTGTATAAATCCCGTGGAATCTTTCAAAATATATTAAAACCTTATATGTCCTCTAAAATCGTTTCACATATTCGAATTTCTAGAAAATTCTATATCCTAAAATATTTCAAACTCATTGAAAACCCTTCAAATTATTAAAATCAACTAAAAATTCCTTGGAATCTTAAGATTCTCAAAAATATTTCAAATCCTTTGAAATCCTAAAAATACATCACTTCTCGTGAATAAATTCTTTACAATCCACTAAAATATGATAAAATCCCGTGAAATTCTATGATGATATTTACAGAAATCCTGGAAAACTGACCAAGATACCTTGAGAGCTATTAAAATCCCTTAAAATAAGAGAAATCCTCGGTAATCTTATTGAAATCTTTTAACAATTCTTAAAACCTTGTAGGTTCTGTAAAATCGTTCCATATCTTCCGAAATTCTAGAAAATTCTTTATCCTAAAGTATTTCAAACACATTGAAATCCCTTCAAATTAATGAAATTAATTAATGATTCCTTGAAATTTTTTTAAATTCCCTAAAATATTTCAAATTAAAGGATTTTGAAAATGCCTTCAACGTTTTAAAAATACCATAAAATCCTAAAAATCCCTTCAAATTATCGAAATCTATTAAAAATTTCTCTGAATCTTTAAAAATACAATGTAATATTTCAAAAGAATCCAAGATAATTCAGAAATAGGTATAGACCTGAATTGAATAGTGATTAACCCATGAGTTAATTTATTGAAAGGAAAGTTTATAATGTGATATTTTTATTTTTCTTTTATTTTAAAAAGTGATTTGAGGAAAAAAGTGACTTTTTTTGCTCTTTTTTCAAAATGGGGGAGTTTACTACTCAGTGATTCAGTTTGAATTAAAAAATTTGAAAATTGTCTTCTTTCTTTTGGTTGAGAATTTAACTGTTTTGTTGAAAAGTTGTCTTTTATTTGTTTTTGTTTTATTTTTTTTTGTTTGTTAAAAACTGATCTTTTTTATTTGAAAAATTACATAATTTGTTGAAAATTCATCCTTTTTGGTTGAATTCAACGAGTTTTAATTAAAAATATTTTTTGGTTGAAATATCAACTATTACATTTTACGTTGTTTGTTGGAGATTCATCTCTTTAGTTTAAAATAAACTATTTTGGTGAAAATCAGTTTCTTTCGTTAAAAAATTATCAACTAAAAATTTAACTTGCCATTTTTTGTTAAAAATTCGCTCCTTTTAATTTCAAAATCAACAATTCGGATGTAAATTCATGCATTTTATTAAAAATTAGTTTCTTTTGGTTGAAAATTAATCTTTGTGCTTAAAAATTAATCTTTTTTGTTGAAAAATCATTTATCGGTTGAAAATTTAACTAATTCATAAACATTCTTTTTTCTTTTCTTGAAAATTGATCTTTTTAGTTGAAACTTCAACTATGTGTTTGAAAATTGACTTTTCAGAAAATTCTTCTTCTTTGTAAATTAATTTATTTTGGTTAAAAATTCATTTCTTTGGTTTAAATTTAATTACTTTGTTAAAACAGGTTTTTTTTTAAATATTCATTATTTTTGGTTGGAAATTTAATTATTTTGTTTAAATCTCCTTTTTTTGGTTCAAAATTATTTTTTTACCGAAAATTGAACTTTTGCTTGTTTTGGTACACATCTTTTTTTAATTGAAAATACATTTCTTTCTATAGAAATTTAACTATTTTATTGAAAAAAATTGTGTTGTTTAAAATTAATTTTTGAACTTAAAAACTAAGTATTTCATTCAAAGTTCGTCTCTTTTATTTAAATTCAACTCTTTTTTTAATAAATATTAAAATATTTCAAATCTTTTTTGGTTCGAATATCAAATATTCAATTTTGTTAAAAAGTAATTTTTTTATTTGAAGATTCATTACTTTGGTTGAACATTTATATCTATGGCTGAAAATTTAAATATTCTATTGAAAAATTCGCTTTTTTTATTGAAAATTAATTTTTGTAACAGAAAATTCAACTATTCCATTTTTGGTTGAAAATGTTCTCTTTTTTAGTTGAAAATTCACTTTTTTGTTGCGAATTGAACTATGTTCTAGGAAATTCCATGCTTCTATCTGAAAATTTCACCATTCCATTTTTGCTTCAAGATTTAATAATTTTGTTGACACTTTTTCTCTTTTAGTAGAAAATTTGCCTTTTTTAATCATAAATTTAAACATGTAGTTTTAAATTTATGTATTTTGTTTAAAATTTGTCTTTCTAGTAGAAACTTAACCCATTTTGTTTGAAAACTTATCTTTTTGTTAAAAATTGATCTATTTCATGTTTTTGCACAATTTTTTTAATTGCAAATTCATTTCTTCATGTGGAAATTTGAATATTTTATTGAAGAAAATAAATTTGTTGTTAAAAAATTATTTTTGAACTTAAAAATTAAGTATTTCATTTAGAGTTCGTATTTTTTGTTTAAATTCAACTTTTTTAAATTTAATATTAAAATATTTTAAATATTTTTTGGTTGGTATATCAAATATCTTTTTTCATGTGTTTTGTTAAAAATTTGTCTTTTTTGTAGAAAGTGTATCCTTGTTGTTTGAAAACTTATCTTTTTGGTTGAAAACGGAACTATTTCAATTTTGTTTCCAAATTTATGTCTATTAGTTGAAAGTTCTACTATTTGGTAAACAAAAATAGAGAATATTATCAAAACACGTACTTTGAATTTTTTTCAGTAGACAATAATGTTATGTTCGTAAAATTTAGAACTACGCAAGAAAAAATGACCATTGATCAAAATATGAAATTTTCTCTCTTCAAACTGAATGACTTACTCTTTCACTTTATTTGACAAATGAGCTATAAACTTTTATTAATAATTTGTACAGAAAAAGCTATTTTTCATTTATTAAATTTTTTATTAAATTTTTAAACAAGATTAATTTTCACATAAAAAGATTAATTTTCTAACAAAAAATACAATTTTTCAACAAAATACAAGAATTTTTAACCAAATAGTTGAATTTTGAACTAAAAAAATAATATTTTGCAACCGAAAATGGAGTAGTAATATTTTTAGTTTAAAAAATTATTTTTAAGCCAAACATAAGAGTTTTCAACTAAAACAATGAATCTTCAACTGAAATAGTTGATTTTTAAGCCAGAAAGATGAATTTTCAACTAAAAAATGATGAATTTTTAAACAAGAAGATTAATTTTCAAATAAAAAAATTAATTTTCCACAAA